>LGSN01000021.1:0-122154 GCA_001314375.1 Phytophthora podocarpi
CTCACACCAAGGAAGGAGGTAATTAACATCTAACAGAAGCCAGTTCTGTTAGGTTTCAAGTGATGTAGCCACTTGTACGTGTAACTCCGTTACAGGGGAGGGGGGGGGGGGCGAGGAAGGCGCGGCTCTAAGGAAGTTATTCGAGAACATAAAGGAGAAAAACGTTGACGCGATATTTGGAGAGTTCTGTCGTCGACTGAAGAGAGCTAATAAAGAGCTGAGATCCGTGTCCGCGTTCCAGGCACATGTCCAAAACTGGCGCAAGCAGGCGAGATTGACCTGGAGAGAAGAGATGATTAAACCGATCTTTTTGCTACAAAAGCTTGACCTGACATAGCTTGCCAAGATTATGAGCGAGCAGATGATAAAGCCAATAAACACGATTCAGATCTCCTGCCAGTTACAAAAAAAGCCAAGTCGAACAAGAAGAGAATCTGCCGCCCCTGGTAGGAATAACAAGACCAGTTGGTCCTCAAGAGTTTAAATTTGTCAGAGAAGGACTTGAAAGAATGGTATCGAGAGCTGATCAGACTGATACCAGAAAGCCGTACATGGGAAGCGTTACGCGAACGCAGGAGGGTATTTAAAAAGTGGAAAGAAGGAGCAGCTACTAGCCGTAAAAGAGAGTTGGCTCCTGATGCTACGGATATTGGGGAGCCCAACGATGTCGCTGTTCATGGAGAGCTCATGAGTACTGGTGTTCCAGAAGCTACGTCAGTGCAAATGGCAAGGCAACGGTTGAAATAGCCCTTGAGTCACGCACAAGAGGTATTTCTCGGCAATGTGGTGTTATTGGTTCAATAATGGACGAATCGGACGAGGGGGGGGGGGCGTTTATTGATTCTGGCGATGAGCAACTTGATGACAAGCGAAATGATTTAGATGTAGCAGATGATGAAGAGGGAGGCATAGCAGTCTCGATGATGAACTACAGTCTCTGGTTCTCCATCATGATACTACACAGAGAGGGTCTGTGCGGATGTATTGGACACATATAAGGGATGAGAGATTTGCTACACGCAACTGATATTTTAATCCTCTCGACTCTAGATTATCCCCTAAGCAATCTTCATTCGATAAGTTCGTGCAAGACAACTACGACCTAAACCGTTATTACGCTACATCTAGGTGATGGACTTGGCCATCGTTATTTGTTTCAATTAAGCCTCACGTGCTGAATGACATACTCGTTGCGAACAGTGCTATTTTTCAGAATGAGAAGGCCGAAAAAATGGATTTCGTTAGAGTTGAAAAATGAACCATCTGGATATTGCCGCTCGAAAGTGTGGAATTTCGTACGATATGTTGGCAAAAAGAATTTGTCAAAGATCTCAGTTATATACGTGAGAAAGACGAGTTGTATCGTGGAGATTTTCGCGATACCGGCGATTACTGTTTGTTTCTGGCGCTGAACAACTATATTGACGCCACAAATACTTACTCAGTACCGAACTATTCTCTTCCTGAAGTGTTTAGTGGTTTGTTTACACTGTGGTGTCCACTGAAAGACGTTATAGAGCTGCGGTTTGAGACTCCGCTGTCGCTGAATCATCTTGAGCTGGTGATCTTTCCGAGAGAATCAAACGACCCCCTCCTCCTTACACATCCGGCTACCTAGGAGCGCACACTGTCATCCACCATGGGTTCATTATTCCGGGGTTAGACAACAACAGTATCCCAGTCATTGTTCAGATGACGGGGAGGGCTCCACCAAAGGCAGAGGATATTGACACAAGATGCAACCACGATTTGCAGCCATATTGTGGCTGGATCTTGTGAATACCACAAGCCACCACAAGATCTTGTGCAGCTTGTGCACAAGCCAACAAGCGCTTTGCACTCACCATCCCAGATTTGTGTTTGTAATGATTCATGGCATGGACGCTTAGAGCAACGGAAGCGTATTTTTAACGTTATTTTGTGTGCATCACACAGCTACTGACGTGCGGTGGTGCGACGTTGATGAGCGGGTGTATCGCATGAACTGTTGACATGCATACTAATGTCTTAACGGGTGACAGGTATGATATTAGTCAGGCGTGGCCCGAAGATTCGACAGGCAAACATCAAAGTGTATTGTGCAAGCCAGTTTACTCTAGATTAACCTAGAAGCGCTTTCAGCAAATAGCGGAAACGCAGTAACTTCGTGTCGGTTGGAATGTCGAGGTCATCGAACAGGTAACACTCTACGAAAGCTAACACGAGCGCGCCGCAACTGTCCCCATCTATCTGCTGAAAATACCTGCTCACATCCCGCTTCCAACGTTTTTTCTGAGGGAGAAGCGGCAAGAAAACTCGCTTAAAGATGTCATCAATAGATGCGATCGTGGCTTTGCCGTTGCGAGGATCCATGATTTTGTACACATAGGACTCGAGGCTAATACCGATGCCACACCAGTGGTTCGTGTTCATCCACAGAGCACCGACAATCTTGGCCTCCGTCGTTTCAATAACTTTGTTTTCCGTGAGCCAATTTACTTTTTCTGCATCCGAGCCCATTCGCCATCAACTGGGTGGAGAAAGTGTTTGCACACCGCGCCCGCGGCCTGCTGTTTGCATCAGCGCAGATCGCAGCTATAGCTGCCGCCATGGCAATGTCTTCAGCTTCGTCGTAGACAAGACTCACCAACGCCATCCCTTCGTCGTCACTAATGTTAATATTGACCAGGCACGTACAAACATCTTCAGTATCAATAATAGTTCCGTCATCAAACAGAGATCCCAGCTGGGCTTCTTCCACATCTGTTCCACGGATCCACTCGACGCACTCTTCAATCATTGCAACCCATTGTTGGTCAATAAAAAAAATAGAGCGTGCTGTCAACATGAATGCAATGCACAAGTTAGACAAGATGCCACAATGTCATGTACAAGTTGCACATTATCATCCACAAGCTACCACAAACTGGTGCATTGATGTTATTGTACAAACAGTAGCTAGCGACCCGAAACTTCGCTACATACAAAGCACGTCGAGAATGCTCTCACATCCAGTATTTTGACGTACCTGCACTTGCTGATCATGGCCAAGAGAGTCGTGCACCATGAAGGAGAATAGCTTGTAGCGAGACGAGTTTGTATCGTGCGTGGCGTCGACCAGGAGCGTTTCCGGGAAGACAGAAAAGAGAGATCGCATATGTGATGTCTGTACGGTAATACATCTAGCCACAAGCTACAACACAACCACAGAACTTGCCAATTCTACAGCAAATGCACATGACCTCTCGATAGTTCTTACCTGTCCTCCTTGTCGATTAATATCCACGTGGGCTACAGCAAATGGATCCTTCTCGCAGAAACGATCGAGTGTTTCTGATACCCTGTCTGATAGTGTCGCGCCTGCGGCTTCAGATTGGTGAGCAGATTGTGCACGTCGATCATGTCCGGCTCGGACTCAGTGTTGTCCCAGATGTACCGCAGAATCTTTTTCCGCGAGAGGCCAACCTTGTGAAGCATATTGACAGTCGATAGTTCCGCCTCCGGTAAACGCAACCGATTCCTCGGAAGGCGTTTGAACGCTTCCTTACCCACACGATGGTTGTGCTCGGTGTCATGCACGGAGGCCCGGAGGAAGTACGAGTCGTGCTCCCGCTGCAGCAACACGTTTAGCTATTAGCCCACAACAGATGGATGTCGTTAGTTAAGCCGTAGAGGTCAGCACAGTAGGCAGAAATCTGGGACACACCTTAACTTTGCAGCCAATGGAGTGAATGTTTTAGCGCGATCGTTTTCCAGACACACGGCTGCGATGCTTTCCGGCGTGGGTACACTCGTATGCAACGATGTAATACGGGAAGAATTCGTCAAGAAAGAGCTCGCTCTCCGGAGGCAGCTCGCCACGTTCAGCGTACGGTGCGGTTACGCGCTTGTTTCGCGCAACACGACTGGTCGAGGACCGTTTCACGTACGTCTGGAATACAAACATAACGTTAGCTTACTGTTGTCACCTAGCAAGTCACGTAGCGACTTACCTGAAATGTCTCTCTGCAGTAGACTTTAAGCGCATTCTCGAAGTCGGCCCAGGTGTCGTAGACCTTCCCTCGGAGATCTAGCTTTGGTACATGCCGCCTTGCCGTTTCACTGATATCAGCGTCCGACTCCTGTCCGGACTCCTCCTCATTTGAGTAGGCAGACTTCTCCGACTCTTGTGGAGCCCACCACTTTCGGGCTGTCATCGTAATGCTGCTGGTTACATTGCGTGGGCGCGCGTCGAGCGTCTGGCAAGAACGTGTGCTCGACGGGGGGGGGTTCTGAAATGAATCACAGCCACTGGCTCCCAGCTCATTAGAACGTTGCTTTAGGCGTACTTTTGACGGCGTACTATTGACTTCCGTACTTCAAGCTAAATTGTCCTAGCCCTTGCAATAAGATTGTTAAAATGCTGGCGCTCTCCCTTTTGGATTCAGTCACTCTCCTCCGCTAAATCGTGCTGATATCGCTAGATGGCATTCGGAGGATAGTCTCACACATCAATGAGTCGATTCAGAGCTGTAAAACTCCTAGAATCAAATATTTGCTGCAGGTGTTGGCCGCCACGAACGAATCCAAGTGCCAACCTATTTTCACAATCATTGATGGGGCTGATGTCAACAGGCCCATGGCATTCTTGTGTCGCTCTGGTATTGCTACCAAACCCTGGTGGCGTCGGACTCATTGTCGGACTCATTGTCGGACTCATTGTCGGACTCATTGTCGGACTCATTGTCGGACTCATTGTCGGACTCATTGTCGGACTCAGGCCTTGGGCTACGCGTTACACTGCCTAAGACTCCGTGAAGGAGTGTGTGGGCACCCGCGACGGTCGACTGGCTGGCTGGTTGACCGAGCTTGCTGCCGGCTCGAATTCAATTTCAAGATATGGTGGGCGGGCATAAGCAGCTCTCCATCGGACACAACACCCCGCGGACGGGTCGTGCAAGCTGTGGTAGAGTGTGTAGGCAGTGGTAAGGAACGAAAGCAACGTGAAGTGAGTTGGAGTCATTGTGACTGGTTGGAGTCGAATTTCGAAACGCGGATTGCGCGGACGGGAGGCGGTATCGATGGGTGACGAGTGCGGTGCGTCCAGGAGCGCGTGGCGATGCGTGCGTTGTCCGTAATGTTGATTTTGTTTTGTGTGTGTGGGTATGTGTAATATCCGGGGATGTAGCTCAAATGGTAGAGCGCTCGCTTAGCATGCGAGAGGTACAGGGATCGATACCCTGCTTCTCCAGGCGTGTGTAGTATAGTGGTCAGTACCTCACCTTGTGGCGGTGAAATCCCTGGTTCGAATCCGGGCACGCGCACTCTTATGCTCATTATGCTGCTCTCTCTCTACCTTTGCTTTATGCCTGCGTGGCCGTCCCGCGTGGCCGCCACGCTGCTGGCACACGGTCGCTGCGACTACTGGCCGTCGGCCACGCCGCTGTTTGACTCCTGCACCGCCGCCACGAACGAATCCAAGTGCCAACCTATTTTCACAATCATTGATGGGGCTGATGTCAACAGGCCCATGGCATTCTTGTGTCGCTCTGGTATTGCTACCAAACCCTGGTGGCGTCGGNGGACTCATTGTCGGACTCATTGTCGGACTCATTGTCGGACTCATTGTCGGACTCAGGCCTTGGGCTACGCGTTACACTGCCTAAGACTCCGTGAAGGAGTGTGTGGGCACCCGCGACGGTCGACTGACTGGCTGGTTGACCGAGCTTGCTGCCGGCTCGAATTCAATTTCAAGATATGGTGGGCGGGCATAAGCAGCTCTCCATCGGACACAACACCCCGCGGACGGGTCGTGCAAGCTGTGGTAGAGTGTGTAGGCAGTGGTAAGGAACGAAAGCAACGTGAAGTGAGTTGGAGTCATTGTGACTGGTTGGAGTCGAATTTCGAAACGCGGATTGCACCGCCTCGCGTGTGGCGATGCGTGTGGACGGAACGTTAAACTAGATGGAACCTGGCGGACATCATGAAGGTGGTGTGACATTTTACTATTGGTTCTGTGCTATTGCAAGTACAAATCGTTCCTGGTATTGGGGTCAGCTTATCCAAGCCTTTTGCACTAGCACCAGCGGGGGTGTAAGCGAGCCAAGGACGTCGCCACAAGGACTTGCAGTTGTATCTACTTATCGTATGAGTCGCGGTATTCGAAGTGCCCACGAAGTGGCAGGATGGCATTAGCAATGGATTGGTTGCCAGCCAGCTGGAGGAGCAGTTTGGAACCAAATGGTGCGGAAGAGATGAGAGGAGCTTTTTCAATTGCCGCCGAAAAATCATTGACCTTGTTGCGAGATGGATTGCTGGCCTATATTGAAGTCTAGTACTTCTGCTACAAAGGGAGGTGAGACGCATGCGGATTGACAGTGTCCAATGCCTGACACCAGTGCTAGTGCCCAAAATACTGGCAGTGACCAGAGTGATCCTACGATTACATATCATATTGACGATTCTGCGCATGTCGGCGCGGCCACGCATCTTTCGGCTTTCCAGTCCGCCGCAAACCTGTGTGTATGGTGCACTGGCAAGTACCAAGGGCTGCATGCTGAAGGGCATTGTTGATTAAGAGCAGCCGGGATGATGCTGCGCACTACGAACGCAATGCAAGCGATTGTCTTAGCTTTATTATAGGTTTATGGTATGTTGTGTTGAATATACGTTTACGGAACGGCGGAGTTTGGCGCAAGGCATGTCCTATCTCTCTTTGCCTTTTGCCTCTCAGCAAGCACTACAAGAAAGAACACAACCTGCACTAGACGCCGCGGTCCTGTCGCGGCACTTGTCCTGCACTCACGTGTTTACGACCTTCTTCGATTTCTCTACGACTACTGCCCTTGCGCCCCAATGGCATCTACTAACAGAAGCGATGGACACCCTGGTGACGCGCATTGCGTCATCACTGGTTACGAGCCCAATCAGGGCTCAGTATTCGACTGACGTGGCGTCTGGTGCGAACGACGATTTGTGGGAGGATGTTTCGACGATTCAAGATCAAGCTTCGCAGCCATCAACTGAAAACTCGATGACTACAGGTGACCCGACTCTGTCGCATGATGAGGTTGAGCGGCTCATCCATTCATTAGCTGGAGTCCCGGGCGGGTGACCGCTCAGCCACGTGTTGCTCGAAGTTATGCAACGACGCTCGCATTAAGCGAAGACGGAAAGTTCTCTACCAGTTCGAAATACGCCACCGCCACCACCACCGCCAAGCGAACCAATCAGCGACGGCAGTTCGAGTGGGGGCTCAAGCAGACACAGCGACGATCCAGACGGCGAGGGTACGGAGCCCACGCACCTGGACAACAACGTCCTAGGCTGCCGCTATGACTACTGAAAGTTGGCGGAGTACAACAAGGCTCTGAGGAACTCTTGCCCATCCAGCTGCCTAGGCTGCACACCAAGAAGGTCTATAAGGCGTGGAAGAGGAAGGTGCTGCTGCACTGCGAGCTGCGCACGGCGACATCACCTACGGCGAAGAGCGCTACGACGGGCACTTCAGCCCGAGTACACCGAGCAGTACGCTGCGAGGAAGAATAAGGCCTTCTCAGCGCTAGCGCTGGTTTTGGCGATGGACTTGCGGTCCACATTCAAGATTGACGAGGTGCGAGACAACAATGGAAGTTATATCTATTCTGTGGGGTTTCATTACCAGACACTTTGAGGCTGGCGATAGCATCAATCCCGACTACCTGCTGAGGGATCTGATAATGCGGTTGATGTAGCCAAACGATTCGGTGACCACGTGCGCGGATGATATCGAACTCAAAGTGACGAAGCTGCGTCAAGCCAAGGGTGAGTTCGAGGAGTGGCAGCCAGCAAGCCTGGTGCTCTCAAACCTTGTGCTCGTGTTATGCGAGAGTACACGAACTGGCTCAAAGACTACGATCGCAAGACGCTGAGGCTGGCCGAAGTTCTGCAGCGACTGTGTGCTGCTGAACACCAGCGACATCAGCTGGGTCTCAGCAGCCCACGGCGTGTTCTGCTGAACACCAGCGACATCAGCTGGGTCTCAGCAGCCCACGGCGTGTTCTGTCCATGTGGTACATGTGACAGCTGGCCAAGACAAGGGCAAAGGACGCAAGCGTAGCAAGCAACATCGCAAGAGGGACAAGGGCGTGGCCAACAAGAAGGCGCGCACGAACTGCGGCGACTGCGATAGAGACAGCCACTGGTGACTGAAGTGCACAGAGACTACGGGCAAGCAGCTCACGCTCATGTTTGAGGAGGAGAATAAGAAGAAGGAGAGGATACAGGGCTAGCAGCTGCCCAGCTCCCTCGTCAACTCTGTCCACTGTGTGCAAGCGTCGCAATATGCTGGTGCGCGGCGAGGGATCTTCGCGGAGCTACCACTGACTGCGACGTCACCGAGCATTGCTGAGATGGTCGATCTGGCTGGTGGAGAGACGCCAGTAGTGGTACCATCGTCCATCCGCTCGCCCACAACGCCTGCCGGTGATGACGAGAGCAAGCGGCAGTTTCAAGCTCAAGTTCCTGCCGTATCAACACCTGCTGAAGCTGACGTACAACAAGCGTTACATACATTTGCTGTGTAGGCCATGCAGAGCAAGTGGGATGACATTCAGTCGCTTGGACCACTTGAGACAAGATGCGTTTTCATTTGGGCCAAGGACTGAAGAGTGTTTCGAGTGGCGAACCTATGCTTGAGCCGCAGCGCAACCAGGGTGGACCACGAGTGTGTCCATTTGAACTGGGGGATAACTATCAAGGTTCCTATTCTGAGATGTGCGGGCCTCAAGGGCCAGGAGCAAACGAAGGACATCCATAGCAAGGCCAAGGTTACCAGCGAGACGATCATGTGCCACGTGAGTGCGGGCACAGCCGCTCACCGCCACGTGATCATGGACGTGCTGGACCACCGCAACGTGGACGCGCCACACGGGCGCAGCCGATTGCAACCTCGAGGACGCCTTGGATCCCCACCTCATGGACCACTGAGACGCAGCCCGTCTCCTCCACGTGAATACGGCCAACATCCGGGATCATCAACTCGTGGATCACCCCCGAGTCACTATTGACCTCCGCCGGCGCAGTGGCGTGAAGGACCATCAAGCCACTAAACCGCCACCACCACCGCCGGCGCAACAGTGGCGTGATGGGCCACTGCAAGGCCTTGATGGATCGCCACGCCGTCACAGTGACCAGATCCGTTAACAGCAATTCCGTCGCAATGAATATTGTGGGCCACGTGATGGACCGTACGGCCATAGATTACTCACCGCATGGATCCGACGATCGACAGGACAGTGGGACCTGCTGGTTCCATGTTGCTGCCTGTTGTGAAGCAGGTAACTGGGCTGGTGGAGGACCGTCTATTGGGTGATTTGGTGTACACCTGACCGCTCGGATCAACATCATTGGCCTCGGCTATCTGTAGATGACGTATCGCTACCAGATGTCGTGCGCACAGTTGTCGAAACCAGATACGGTTCTGACATTCGAAATGAATGAGAATATCTACCGGCTCCGTGCTCAACGCGTGCCTGGTGTCGTGATAATGACCGCACTCAAGTAAGACAGGAAGCAGATGGCGCTACAGCACCAGCGCTTCGGCCATGTCAGGTTGGAGACCGTGAAAACCTTGTCGAACAGACGTTGGAGTTAAGTTGAATGTAATCGGATTGAGCTCCTAGATAATGTTGCATGTGCTGCGAGTAAGGCAAAGCGGATAACTCATACACGAATTCCAGTGCGGAAATCCCAGTCGCGTGAGACCTTGATGATGGATATCTGTACGCTGAAGACGTCCACTGTGGGAGGTGTGGTCACGTTTCTCTTTGTTATAGATGAAGCTACGCGCTACAAGTGGGACTACTAGCTCGAAAAAAAGAGCGAAGCCATCTTCCACATCAAGGTGCTATTGATTTGACTGAGAACAAAGCTGCCGGGGTTCAAAGTTCTACATCTGCGGAGTGATCAAGGTTTTGAATTTTCCAGCAACGCGTTGCGAGAGTACTGTGATGAGTATGGAACCACCCAACAGTACACCAACGCGTACTCGCCGCAAAAGAATGGCATCGCGGCGAGAGTGAACGGCATTATGATACCACGCGTGCGTGCCATGTTGACATATTGTCGGGAGAGGTACTACTTCATGTCGTGACGACGTTGGACTCAAGCCAATAGGACTGATATCGCCTCATCAGAATTTATTCCGAGAAGCACTCATGCTTGACGATCTACGAATCTGGGACTGTATTACACATTTGTGTGTACCCACGGAATCAAAACAGCAAAAAGAGACACTGGAACCGAGGGCAAGACTGTCTGGCGGTATCTACTACTTGGCTAAAATGAGGACACGCTTGGCCACAAGTTTCTTGACTTGCAGACTGCTCAGGTGGTGACTGCGCAGAGGCGCAATGTGCGCTTTCGGGGTTAACTGCTGATGGAACTTACGTACAGCAGTTGCTGAAGAATGCTTTCCTTGGTAGTGACCACCAACTAGCTGAGACTGCACCTGTGACTCGAATCAAGGTGAGTCCTGCTAATACGGCCGAGCTCTTTGAAGTCGTATCCATTGCTGCTGTACCCTCGGAGACGATGCCAAGTTCCAGTGGGAGTCTGCAAGGAGTTGACTCACCCTCGACTGTTGAGAGCGCTGACTTGCAGCAAGATGTTGCTCCGCCTGCTGCAGAGCCTACCATGATGACACCAGCGGCAACCAAGACGCAGAAGAAGCGACGGAAGCGCCGTGAGCGAAAGAACGTTGCAGTGGAGAAGGAGACTAGCAGTTTCGAGGCACAACCTCCAACTGTTGAGCCTCGCCTGAAAAAGACCAAGGCGAACCCATCTACCCAAGGTTGGCTTTTGAATTACGTGATGGGCAACATGCTGACAACCATGGACGCGCAGGTCCCGACAACGTATGAGCAAGCTCGTGTGAGAAAGTTCTGGCCCCAATAGCGTGCGGCCGTGACGGTAGAGCTTCAATCGCTGAATGGTCACAAGACCTCGAAGCTCGTGACACACGAGGAGGCCAAGAACATCAAAGTCATCACTTGCCGCTGGGTATTCGCTGTCAAGCGCGACAAACGAGGACGGACCAAGCGGTTCAAAGCCTGGCTAGTGACACACGGTTTCAAATAGCAGCTAGGAATCAACTACAACGAGACCTATGCTCCTGTGATCTGGTTCGGGACCATTCGTGCGGTGTCGCGGTCCTTCTCCGTCGGGGTTGTAAGATCGAGTGACCGACGCAGCAGAAACCCTTTACATCTAGGTAGTATGGGTGCTTAAGTGAGGTAGCATTTAAATGTAAAAGAAGAAACTTGTTGGTCTACTTTTTTCGTACGAAGAAAGATCACGACTGATTCTTCATCTTGTGGACAGCGAGCTAGTCACCGTACTCCTTCTTACATTCCGTTCCTTGCAGCGCTTCCGTACTTCGTTCCCTCCAATATAGTTGACATCCCGTCTCTGTAACCACGTCAGCGGGCACACTTGAACCGTGCTATCCATCCCCACTGACACACCTTGCAACACTCGACCCTCACACGCCACCGCTGTAGGATACTCTCATTCCCCGGTCTTCAATGGGGGACGGGCACTCCCACTCGTTGTCAGACCTGGCACGCAGTCGCCGTTGCCTGCGGCTGCAGGACAACTCTGCGTAGTGCATCCACATCACACTCGCGGTTGATGCACTCCACCAATACCGTCAGTCCGCAGCCCCAGCCCGGCCCGTGACATCTATCCCCGACTCCAGTTCGACGTCCTCGACAAACGACGTTTTCAGCGCAGGCGCTCGCGGGACGATCGACCCCACCACCAGACCTTGTACCACTCACAGTCGCAACCAGATCCGACGTCTGAGCGTTCCGTCGCGGCACATGTACAGGCAGTACATTCGTCGGTGCCGTTCCATGCCGCAACTGATCCAGACTGACAAGCCCCTTAAGCGTACACGCACCGACACGTTCTTGCATATTGGCCCGAACTCTTCCTGCAACTTGCTTTGGCAGCGCCTTGGACGTCCGAGTTCACTCCTCATAGCGCCTCATCAGTCGGCTGTAGCAGCCATACCGCTGTCACCATCACGCTTATACACAGGATCTCCATCGAAAACGAAAACCAGGCGTTAGCTCGCATCAGGGCTATCGCAATGCAATCCATTCCAGTAGCACGCCCTCTACTACATCGTAGACCACACGCGGCAAATACACCACCGCCGACAACGCCAACAACACCAGCAATTAAATGCCAAACACAATGTCACTCGTGCGCCCGGCCATGGCCACCCGATCCTCCCAAAGGCCTTGTCCATACCGGAACGTTCCGTCGACATCTGGACAGCATCCGGAGTGAACACGCATAATGTATAGTAAATGCACCCCACCACTTGAGGATCAAACGTCCGACGATCCTAAATTCCTCGTCGTAGTCCCGAAGCACGGCCATGGGGAGAAAAAGCAGCGCAATCACCACCCACACATACTCCGACGGAGTCATGGCCAGTGCCCGGGGACTTCTCACCGTCTCCAAGTATCTCTCAGCACTAGTGTACCAAAACAAAACCAATGCCCCGAAGCACTTACGCACACTGTTCGCGAAGACCCACGCCACGTTTCGCAGTGGCGTCGTCAATACCCACGCTACAACATCGAGCATGGCCCATCCGAACGGGGGCTCATCCACCGAGACGATCAGCAGCCATTCGTTCTGCACCAGGTCCGCTATCTTCTCCAGACTCTCCGTAACTCCGACATAGCTCCCCGTCGCCGTTCACCTTCCAGGAAAATTGAGAATGGCTTGGCAAGGCGTTCTCGAATTTTCTTCGCCCTCGTAGCTAGTCACTACACTTCAGTCGCCGTCCTTGGTCTGCTGTCGCCCTTTCCTTCCTTTTCTCGTTGGGTTTTGATGAGTGACCTAACCCATTCCCTATCTCAGACACCAGTTCTTCCAGGAACCATTAGAGACATGCATGCCCATTCTCCAATCTTCTTCACCAGAGCACCATCCTCGACTGACTGTCTACTCCGTTCACGGTCCAAGCAATCTAGCGATTTCATGCTTTCCTAATCGAACTGCTGGGCCGTGAAACACGGGCGGGTCCCGCCCTCAACACACGCGCCATCAAAGCGGCCTTCTGGGACCCCCTACACGCCTGCCTCACTCTGAACTACATGTCCAGCGAGATCCGGGAGCTAGCCAACCCCGCGCTCGCCCTCACGGAGACTCTTTGGTACGACCCGTCAAAGTATCCTGACGTCCATCGCAATCACTGGCGCTTCTGGATGGCTCGCGACTGTGCATTGTGGGATTGGGCGTTCCACGCCCCACTCAACACCGAGGCTGCCACTTTTAATCGTCGTAAGTTCAAGCTGCATGTCGTCTTCAGTTCCCCCGCCTCTGCATAGAGACGTGGGATTTCTACGACCCCCTGGAACTCCTTGATAAGCACTACCAGCTTTTCTGGTCGGAGGCCAGCCAGGCCTCCGGAGTATCATAACTACACCGGCGCGCCCGGTGAGGATCTTACGGTGCTAGCTCGTCACGACGAGAAACGGTACAAATTCGGTATTGCGCACGCCCTGGACTCAGCGTTCGTTGACGACTAGGCGTACGACTGCATCCGATCTCTTCTCGAGACCGCTGGTGCGCTCGACTACACGACCAGGCCCTCCATCCGTCTCTCCGACGTGGCTCTCGCCCGCGTTCGGCGTGACATCATGTCCAGTCGTCGGCCTGACGCCTCTTGGGTCGGAGACATGACCAAGGACCCGTGGAAGGCGCTCCGAATAGCAACCGCTTCAAGTTGAGCCAAGACCAGTTTGTCAAGGATCAGACCGACGGAAGCTATACGTCTCCATCCTTTCCTGCTGCTACCGACTCCGACACCAAGAACGACGACTTCTCTGACTTTGAAGTTGACGACGTGCATACTGCTCTTACTCCTCCCTCGGCCGGTGACGACGATGAGCAAGACGGTGGTTCGGGTGCAGAGAGCGAGAACGCTGACTCCGACGACTCGAAACATTCCGTCAAAGTAATTTAGGACGTCCCTGACGACCTCCAGTTCTGCTACTTTTGCCTCTCGTCATCGTTTTTCTCGTAATTCTGTTGTTCAATTCCTGCGTTGAGCTCGCCACCGCGTAATTTTCAACCGCGTCGTCATCCGTTCCATATCCTCGATCGAAGCGCTCCACGGCCGGTGTAATGGACCTACTTAGCCCAATACTACTCTTACACGTGTGCGCGCGTGTATGAGGAAGCGTAGGTTTCTTTGACTTAACTTTATTATACTTGCGCCCGCAAGTATAATTAAAACTAGATTAAAGCTAATTATTAACCCTATTGCTGCCGATTTATACTTGAAATTGTAAAATCAAGTTCCATAATAAAATGGATATTTGCTTGGTTTTACTCCGCACTTTGCAGCATGGTTTTACCAATAATTATTGTAATTAGTATCGCAAAACCAAGCATATTGCTTAGTTTACCGCACCGTACCTGATTGGTCCAAAATAAATTATTAGCATTCTGATTTGCTCACAATAGAGGAGTTAAGAGCACTTTGCACCCTGCACCCTGCAGGCAAAAATGCAACACAAAAAGTGCCGCGAACTTAACCGACGGTGTCTGCAGTGCAAAGTCCATTTTGCAGCCGTAATTCTCAAAATCTCTGCAGCCAAACCGTCCTTTCCGCTGCATACATTTAGAGAGCTTTGCTGCTTAGAAAAGTGTCTTAAACTCGACACGCTGACGCGTCACATGGCTTGAAAAAGGAAATTTCACTGCAAGATGAGCGCGAGAACGGAAAGCTTTTGCACTCAAAATTCCCTCAGAAACCATGCTCAGCAGTCTCATGATCAGCTCGACCTCTTCGGATGAAGATGTCGAAGAAAGCAAAGCTGCTACATGTACTATAATACATATTGCTGCTCCATTTGGGCGATTGTCGTAGGTATTTTGACTCCTACGACCGCTTGACGACCATACATCCTGCGGTCGACTGCCTCCTGGTCTATTGTGCAAGCATAAGTACTTGGTGAGTCAATATATATTGCTAAAACTGAAAGTCTTGCCCAGCTGCCTCGTACTTCGACTTTGATGCAGACTCGCGACGATGCTGTAGAGCAGAGGATCGTGCGTGAAGCGCGGATCCTCTGCCACTACCAAACCAACGAGTGCTCGGGCAGAGCTTGCATCCGTCAGTCCGCCGCCTGGCAAAAGCTCCGTTTCAAGCAACAGAGTCCTTAGTGCTACAAGGGCAGCATGTATCGGTGTTCGATGCCCCACGTGCGTTTAACGCTCTTGCTGGTGGTGCTGTAGTGCCGCCACAGCTTCTAGTCGAGCAGCAACATCTATATGAGCAACTACAGGAATCTGTGCAAGAGCAATGGCCTACGCAGCAGCATAATCACGACCTAGACCAGCCGCCATCATCTTAAGAGAATGCTCAGCAGAGAGTAAATCGAGCTCGAATAGCAAAACCGATAAAGAACTGGCCAACCAACTATGGCTCATTACCCCTTATAGCAAGTAGATCTTTTGAATTTAGTTCGAATTTCGGACTTCGGTTACTACAGGGTGCATGATGCAACCTGCTCTTAACATGTTTTAACTTTGCACTGCAATTTGCCTGATAACTTTGCATGAGCCGAAAAGGGTTGACCTCGCACAAAAACGAGCGCAAGGTTCGCTGCAACGTGACTGCAGGGTGCAAAGTGCTCTTAACTTCTCTAATGGTAAAACCAAGCACATTGCTTGATTTCAGTCGCATCAATAGCAATCGCGTTAGCACTTTGTGTGAAATTGAGAACTGTCTTTTCACAAATTTTGTTTTATTCGCTGTGTTTTCCTCCTAAACGCGATATCATATAATAGAGGTCTACCGACGGGTTATCGGCAGAATCCTATGATATTAATTGATAGAAAGCAGCATCTTTCTACCAATGAAATCTCTAAATGCATTCGGACCAATCCTCCGTCTAAATGTAGCCATTGGTGTGTCTTTCACCAAGGCAGGAGGTCTTCTAACTTCTAACAGAAGCCACTTCTATTAGGTAACAAGTGATGCAGCCACTTATACGTGTAACCCCGTTACAGCCGCTATTCCCGAAATTCATAAAAATATAAAAATAAATATAAACTCCACTTGTATTTCGGCATTCTTGAGCCCAAAACACTCCACACCATTGATCCCTCGCTACGAGTGTTCATCAAGCATCTCGCGACTTAGAGGATCTCCACCGGTTGGGAAATACTTCGATAACCGTATAATTTGCCAACAAATTTGTCGATCCACCTAAATTTGGTCAGCCACCGGTTGGTAAAAGTTCGGTAGATTTTATCGAAGTTCAAATCCCGTCAAATACTCCGACCGATTTGACGAAATATTTGCGGCCCGGCAAACGTGCCGTCTATGCGTTCCCACCCTACTTGGGAGGCCCACTTGGCAAAGCGGAGGACGGCGACAAGAATGGCAGGGCCATCAAAGCGGTCGGGCAAGATGACTGAAGGAGGTCGGAAGGCAATGGGGATCACACTGTCAAGACGCACGAACCAAAGGTCTCTGCAAAGGAGATATTCGTCGGTAGCTGCTACACGCGTGCAGGGGCGGGATCCACAGGCTCCAAATGAGGCATCACTTGCAATGGAGGAGGGAGTACCGCTATTATCGACCGAAACGGTGCCGGAAACGGCCGAGCTTGGTGTCGACTTGCTGTCAATGGCAACCCCGTTGGCAGAGGCATCTGATCCGGCTCAGCCGGGCGGGCTGATGCCCGCTCAGGCTGCTAGCGTCGCTGCAGAGGCAATTCCGGCCGAAAAAATTGACGGAAGGCGCCTGAGGCGAGGTACCGATGCTACAAGATGTGTGCAGCAGCTTCGCGGAGAAGAGGACCAGCTGGTGGTGGATGATAATGATGTAAGTTTGGATGTATTGAGGGTAAATGGAGGAAATTCTTCTGGACTAACAACTAGGCTTAATTATGTCTGACCTTCTGTGTATGATGCAGTTAATGGAGACGGCCAATTCGGCTCATGAGCTTGAGGAGTTTCAGTTGGTCATGACCTAGAACCGGAAGAGTTCGACTGCAGCGATGAGAGGACACCCACTGCTACCCGAGGGAAAAACTTCTCTTAACAAGACCAGTTGCTATTGGTTCGATGTTTTCTTGCTGTGAGCGAGGACCCGACCGTAGGAATCAATCAAAAAGGTTCGTTATTCTTTTGGAAAATTGAAGCTACTTTCACTGCAAACGTTTCTGAGAGGCGGTAGCGATCGTCCAAAATCGTCCGCCGACGAGCCTGTAGCCAAAGCACGCACTGCTGCAGCGCATTTTTGGAAGCACGAGATGCCCATTTTACCCGTACAATCAGGCTTTTGCTTAGAGTATACATCGTAACCCTCGACTGTACCAGCAGTCGCCACGAACAGGCTACTCCGCATCCTGAACCGGCGACGAAAGTGCGCTGGATCATACGTTGGCGATGCAACGAAGTAGCCAGCTAGGAATAGTTCAGTATACAAAGCGGCTTGGCGATCTATGTTGGCTGCCTTTCCTGGTCGAGATCCTACGCGCCGACGCTGCTCCTCTTCATCAGAGCTGGAGTCTAGCAGCGCTTCCGCGGCGAGAAGCTCGAGCACGTCGTCGTGGACCTCTTCGTGTATTCTCCTCATCTGGCTTTGCTGGTAGATTTGCTGGCATTGGTGCGGTTGTAAAATGAGCTCACTAAAAAGTTTCGCATTTCTTTGGCAATAGGCCCCCAGAGGGTCCACAATAGTGAACCTTTTTGCTAACCAGTGGAGGTGCTCTTAGAACAACAGTTCCTCACCATCAACCACAGCGTTCACCTCCACTAACCTGGCACTCTACCGTAGTTCAGCAAACCCTTCTTCATCTCGGCGTCCTCGAAGACCTTGATCATGGCGCCGTACTCGGGCGACAACGCCGCTCCCGTCAGCCAGAACGTATAATACGTTGCTGTCAGCAGCAAGTATTGTACCTACCGAGATTTGATCCTTTTCACCACAATATCCACATTAGGAGAACCAACGCCTGCAAACACAATCTCCTCACCACCGATATAAAGGCGTTCCACGACGCTCGTGGATGGCAAGTCATCCTCTTCCAGAGGCCCCGCATCCCCACTCCCCACGTCGTTCTTAGCACCCACAGACACCTCGACAGTATCCGGACGACTTCTGCGTCCCCTGAACTGCTTTAACCAGTTGACGTTTAGGGTGACGACTTTATCAGAATGAGTAGAAATTGTTACACGGTAGGCGTTCTCCCCGACTTGACCAACAACACGGTACGGACAGTGCCAAGAGCACGCCCATTTCTTCATCTTCTTCTCGCCACGACGGACCCTGAAGAATAGGTAGACCCATACCGCATCTTCCTCTGTATATTGTACCTCAACCTGTACACTTAATCGCTTCGCGTGTCTGTCCGGAGCCTTGATCAATTGTCACTCCACGAGACGTCTCGAGTCCCTCAGAGACGCGTACAGATTCCGTCTGTATGCCGCTACCTCATTGCTCTTCCAATCTTTTCCAGTATTTAAAAGGCTAAGTTTAGGGGCAACACGGGGTCAGGTCCGTACAAGCTGAAGAATGGAGAGTCTTCCAACGCCTCATTCTGTATGCAAAGAGAACGCGAGGCAAAAAGATATTTAAATCCGTTTGAGACTCGTTCACGAGCATGCGTAGAATTCTCAGCTGAGATCCGTTAAACCGTTCCACCAGCCCTTGCGTCTGAGGGTGAAAAGTGGAACTGGAAGATCCTAGAGTCTCATACAGAGACTTCTCCAAATTCGACGTGATGTTCGTGCCTCGATCACTCAGTAACCGCACAGACACGCCGTGTCGACAGATTACGCCTTCCACCATGGCGTTCACGAACGAGATCATGTCTAGAGATTCCACTGCGAAGGCCTCCACCCAACGCGTGAAATAATCAGCAAAGACCAAGATGTACTTGTTGCCTCTGGTGGTAGTCACGTGAGGACCCACAGCGTCGACCATTAGCAAAGAGAAAGGACCTGATAATTCGTGGACTGACATCCTTGCATTAACCCTGTCCTCCATGGTCAATGTCCTTTTCCGCTCCCACAGATCGCACACTCCCGTACAAACTCGACCATACCTTCTTCCATCCGTGCTAGTACGCACGACGCCTCACTTTATTTGCTGTCTTTGTTTTCCCGAAGTGTGCCGAGAAGATATCTGCATGACAGTAGTACAACACAGTCTCGATTAACAGCAACGGTACAGCTGGTGCCACAATCGAATGAGAGTGTCCTGCTCGTGCACGCAGATGGACGTGACGCATCAGTACTCCATTCTTCAACAAGAACGGTGGAGACATCTTCAGCACTTGAACTCGTAATTGAGCATCCAATATCAATGCTCCGTCCAACAGCAACGCTTTCAGAGCACGTATTCCTGGTGTCCGATCTAACTCCACTATGGACTTGTCGGTGTCTAACCCAAACAAGTCCACTGGCGACAGCTCAGATGTTGACACCCTTCCGTGCTCATCTTCGTCCTGCTCGTCCTGTGTTAGCGGCAAATCTTCCTCGTCAACATCTTCTTCGAGTCCATATTCGTCTCCACCGCAATTCTTCTCCTCAGCTGCTTCATCTTGTGACACGATGCGACTCTGAATTTCCACGAGCCTCCAAGCAATGGCTTATGATTGGTTAGCCGAAGGGACTAGTTTCGTACTTGTGGATGTGACACGTGGATTATGGATGTGCTGTGGGTTGTGAGGGAGTTCGGCTTTCCCAGATATGAAAGTCTCAAGCCGAGTAAGTCTGGATGGAGCTGAGTTCCTGACGACAGGTAATAGCCTACGGGAGCGTACAAGTGTTCCTGGTAATTAAATACCCGAAAGTCACCTGTTTTGACACGGCGCGGAGCATGTACAAGCATGCCCAAGAGCTCCAAATACCCAGAAGTAGTCCCCAAGAGTGAAGACATCCCGAACACATGTCCCGGATGGACATCTCCGGAAATACATCCCGGACGAGAGATCCTGGATGGGTCACCCGGAAGCGAATACCCCCGTATACAAAGAAGAAGTGAATAACGGCCGTCGTTGTCTCAATTGCACTACGCTCAACCGGGAAAGTCTATGGACGCCAACGTCGTCAGAATCTACTATTCCACATATGGCCACTACCACGTTGGCTGAGTCCATCGAGAAAAGCGTGGGGACTGTCGCAAGCGTGATGGTCGCGATATACTAGCTCGTCGAAACACTACCGGAGAGAATCCCGACGATGATGTATACGCTGCCCAATATGACTACCCAATCGCCCCTTCGGAAGACCAAAGAGGTCGGTATTCGTTTTGTCTTCCCGGCATGATTCGGCTTGTTCCACGAGCAGGCTCAGACCCTCATTGATGCGACAGGCCAGCTCTGGTTTGGTGGTGTTTTAGTACGGAAGCCAGCCAGCTCTTTCTTGAACATATCTATACTGGGTCCTGGACAGGAGTCGACGGCTCTCTCGACGACGACCGTCGCGTGTAACCCCCTCCCCGATATACCGCGCAAATTCGTTGTTCAACGTTTGAAGAGATCCACGGTTGAATACCAGGTTGCAGCCGCTCACAAAAACGAACGCGAGGTTGCAGCGTATCATAGGTCAATATGGGAGCGTAGTGATTGGCACTTGATGTTGTTGGTCGAGCTACCCGTCGGAATCGGAGACGAATATCGAATCGAGCTA
This sequence comes from Phytophthora podocarpi, assembly GCA_001314375.1. NCBI lineage: Eukaryota > Oomycota > Peronosporomycetes > Peronosporales > Peronosporaceae > Phytophthora > Phytophthora podocarpi. Next base: position 20,674 of record LGSN01000021.1, read on the forward strand.
AACTGGGGTTAGCGAGGGGTCACCTTTTCGCTTAAAACCCTCCGTTTTATGCCAATTCCCCTCCACGGAGCATAAGCTGGCTTTTTCATGCCTTTGAAAACCCCGATATGTTTCGAAACGTCGGCATAATACTCGGAATGTTGGTCGCATAAAACTTAACATATCCCGGGCAAGTTTTATTGAGGCCGAAAAATAGTCTCAATAAACGGATGAGGGGCGGATTCATCAAGTAGCAACAAACATAAAAGTAATACTATATTTGAATTCGTCCTCCGATCTGGCAACACGCTTGTGTCAATACTCAACTCCAGTCTACGAAATCCATCAGAGGCAGAGGAGGATGTCGCCTCCGCGCGCGGCATCGAGTTTCGCCAAGCTGCACAAGAACCCTCGTAAACGAGCAGATCTGGAAGCAGTAAGAAACGCTATGCTAGCGTCCTCCTTCCAATCGGGTTTACCTTGGTGTGTCTTCGTCTTTTGAAGAGTATCTCGGCCTATCCACATTGAAAGCCATATCGGAAGTGTTCGGTGGCGTTCGCTCTTTGATTGCTGTGCGGTTTTTCAGACGATGGTAAGAAGCGCAGTCATCACTGCTCCACTGGAGTACGAAGCGAACTCATACTAACAATATCGTCTTTGTATGCTAAACCGGAATGTAGGTGTTGGTGTTGCTGATGCAGCATTGTTGCACATTTACTGATTCTTGTACGGCAAATCTACGGCCCCCGCAAAGGACGATAATGTGGGCGTACAAGCAGGTGACATGGTGATGCCGTACCGCGAAACAAACGTATGCAAGAAGATGAAGGATTTGTGAAGTAGAGCAACGAGATCGGTTGGTACGTGGAGGGAAACTCTACGGGATTTCTCTCTGTAGTTTTGCAGCAAGGGGTTACTGTTGATTAATAATAACCTCGCATTTTCTGGAGAAATAGCTGCTTGTATGTTGTGATTCCGATATTCTTCTTACTGCATAGATTATCATCTAAAGCAAGGTGGTGTAACACGTAGTAAATGAGCGTTCTGGCTTAAATAAATCAAGACTGTGCTGGTTTCCCGCGCAACCAATTTGCTCTGCACCAACTTGCCGAGGTTTTCGTAGCTGAGTACTATTGTGAAGGCAGGAAAATTGATGGCTGCGAAGCATTTGGCGCTCATCGCACCGACGCTTTGGCGCGGACGTGGCGCGGTCGTCGACGCATGACGACTAGCGCAAAGGCGCCCGACTCCTCCATGTTCGGGGAGAGAAAAACTTCATGAAGATCGCGGCAGTGCGTTGTCCCAGGTTTTGTGTCTCATGCATAATCTCTCATACATAATCATAGATAAAATATTGAAAGTGACATATCTGTTCGGACGGTTTTCAAAGTCAACTTCTAGGTTATGCGTCCAGTTCAAACTTACTTTTCAGAATGTTTTGTCCCTTATTTTATTCTACATACTTATTCGGTTATGTAAAGGCGTCCATTCCTATATTAAGTGAGGCCACCTAAAATACAGGCCTCACTTTACTGGCATTCGGTATCTTAGTGAAGTAGTATCCCTCCATTTCTAAATCAACGAAATTAACCTTCCATTCACCCACCGATTCAGGCTCTCAAACAGAGGGGAACTGCCAATTTTTGCCCCAGGAAACGTGACCATTAAACCTTCCCGTACCCCTCTCCATAAATCACATTAAAAAAACGTAAATCAGAGTAAAAAAACAGAGCTGCACCATTATAGGGGGACCAAATTATACAGCAGCATCTCCCACAGGCACAGTGTAGTGCCCCATGGGGCATTATCCTAGATTTCACGGCAAGAATATGGCTTGGTGTGGCCGAATTGAACCGATGCGAGGCCAGTGGGAAGCCGCGCAGGCAGGTCTCCGGGTGTTCTTGGAGGAAGACGGCGACTTCGTACACTTCGTGGAGAGTATTGAGCAGGACCTGACGCGGAAGTTACGGTTCGAGTGTCGGTCGCGAGGCGGAACCCTCGTGGAGAGCGTCGCCTTCGACAGGTTCGTGGAGACTGCAGCTCAGCTCCGGTACCTCCATGTATTATTCCAGGACAAATTGAAGGCAGTAGCGGGGCCTCCAGCACGTGGAGATGCCAGTTCAGTCGCCGGAACGTGCGACAGCTTCGTGGAGATTCTGGCGGATATGCTGCGTGTCCTCCGCGTACTGTACGGACAGCTATTCTGCAGAAGGGAAGCCACTCAAGCAGCACTGGAAACTGTGTTAGCGAAGGAAGACAAAGGACGGGACGGCGAGCTGCTGGAGAAGTATCTGGAGAAGCAACACCTGACTACTGAAAAGCTGGTCTCTCGTCCGCTGAAACGGTTTGATGAGCTGGTAGAGTTCGTCGAAGCGCTGAGCAACACCCTATCAGAGGATGGTGGAGATGGAGGCGTAAACAATGATATCGATGAAGGCAGTGAAGAGAAGCTCAATTATGCTCCTCAACTGATGCATATCGTCCAGGAGACCAAGCACTATATTCACCTTGCCAAGGCTGATTCACGCGAGGAGAAGGAATTGATTGCGTTGCAGACCTGCTTCTTTGGCGACGGAGCTGATGCTTTCAATGATCTGTCCAACAATAAGTTGTTGCTGCACGGAGAAGTGTGCCTGTCACTTTTGAGGGATCAAAGCGATTGCAGTGGAGTTGATCCAGAGGCCGGCACCAATACGGGACTGTTCAGCCAGTCGGAGAAAATTTACGTGCATTGCTTTCAGGACGGGGCATTGGTTTGCAGCAAGCAGCAGGACACTGAGTTGGGGGTTTCGTTCACGATCCAGCATCGCCTACAGCTGAAGCAAGATGCAGCATTTTTGGAATCTGTTCCAGCCAGCGTACCAGTGCTCGAATCTTCAGAGGAAGCACGTGCCTTGGCACTGATTATGAGAGACACAACACTTATATTTGCCTGGAAAGACGCAACGGAGAGTCAACGATGGACTGATGCTATTGGGGGGTTTCTGGAAATGAATGGGCCACGGACCGAAGTACTTCACCAAGGTCGAACGATTGGAGACCTTCCTGTTGGTGAGGATATCTCAGCCCAGCTTGTAGAAAAGGACACTATACCGACAGAGTTTGCATCATTCTACGACGATCATCTTCCTGGGGTTTTCTGGATGGCACCTGGTAAGGACTCGGACCCGACTCAGTGGGAATTGGTAGAAATCGTCTTCTATGCTAAATGGCTTTTGGTTTTCAAGCTCGAAGGATGGAGTAGGCATTCAGCTTTATGCGATTTCGATACGCACGCTCCTGAGATGGAAATCAGTGAGCATCCCCGAGGTGACAAAGAGTGGAGCTTGGTTATTTCCAATGGATCTGCCGGCAATCTCACGCTCGTATCAAAGAAGCGAACAAGAATCGACTTCTGGTTTGATCAAGTGTGGAAGGCAGTTGAGAGTGCTCAGGTTGCGTCAAGACGAGCGGAAAGAGAAAAAAGAGAGCGCCAAACAATGGAAGAGACCCACGCGTGGGGTGGCAGCAGAAAGCGGGGTGAACTTGCTGGGATGAAACGAAAGCTCATGGTGGCCCCTGATACTGGCGAAAGCCCAACCGATCTGGTAAAGGAGAAACGAAAATCCTCCTCAAATTCAAGCCCGACAGGCTCCAGTGGCTCAAAGCCAGGCGATAACACGGATGAAGAATGTGGTGGGCCGGATAAGAGCTCCACAACGATCAGTGTGGAAGAGAAGCAAACTGCTGTGCCCCCGGCAAAGAAGAAATCCAGGCGTTTATCCGACAAATCGAAGCAGACATCAGCTACGATCTGTGCTGAAGAGAATCATCCTTTTGTTGCTATTGCCTCGCCAGCTGTAAAAACTCCGAAGAGAAGGTGGCTGAAGAGAAAGTCGGAGGACCCTAATGACACTGCCCTAGTGCCGACTCAACCAAGCCCAAGCATTCCAACGGATGAGTCTACGAGTGAGATTGATGTTACCCAGCTTCCCGCTAACGAAGAACCTGCTGAAGACGGGCCGAAAACCCAAGAAGTGCGGATTATCCTCACTGGCATTGAGCCAACTGCTGCAATCCGAAAGAAAATTGATTCAATAGCGGGTGCTGTCTATGAGGAAGACATCGAGAAGGCAACGCACATTCTCGCCCCTAAGAACCAACTGAAACGAACTGTGAAGTTGCTTTGCGGGATCTCGCGCTGTGTGCACGTCCTGGATGTGCGATGGCTTGATGAGTCGGCTCGCGTGGGCACTCCTATCTATGAGCAAGCGCACTGTTTGAAGGATGCGAAGGCAGAAACAAAGTGGCAGTTTGATCTGCGGAAAACCATGTACGATTTCACCCCTGAGCAGCGGCAGCAGCTCTTTGCCGGTCATCAAGTGTTCATCACCAATCACAAGTCGGTGCTCCCACCAGTGAAGGACCTGGTGAAGATCGTCGAGTGCGCCGGTGGAACAGCAGTGATCAAGGGTAGCGCCGGCCCGAGTGATGTGGTGATCACAAGCGAAGCAGCGCTGGCCACAGCATCGGTCCGGAAATCGCTGACGCAGGCGAACCCGCAGCGGATCTACTCTGCGGAGCTAATTTTGAGCAGCATCTTGCAGCAGCTCATTGATTTCGACCAGTACCGCCTCGAGCAGACGGATGGCGGAAGTCGCAGACGCAAGTAGACGTCTGAAGTTTCCAGTGAATGCCAAACGCGTGAAATCCTCTTGTGAAGTACGGTTGTGTACAGACCATTGGTAGCAACGATCTCGAACGAAGCACCCCCGGAGATTGTGCGTTAGGCCTGACGTTAGGCTTCAGCTAAACTTATGAAAACCGCAGACCTGGCAAACGGATCTTTCGAACACCTGCATGCACTCGCTCATGCATGCTTCCTACTTCTTCATGTGTAAGTTAGAAGTAAGTTAGAAGCAAGGTTGCTGTTGCTCTCTCGTCAAGAGCTATCGCCGGAAATTGCGTTGGCGCCGTCGTGGCAAGTTGGTGTTGCGGCAAGCGGCCATTCCCGACGAGCATTCTCCACTATCATCATCGCCTCGACCAGGTGACGCCAAGAACCGCCCAGCCGGTTTACTTGATTAAAGTATGGGATGCGCTTCAAGTCGCGTAAAGCTATGCGCAAATGTACCGCCGACACAAATGGGTCAACACCCATTTCATAGACCTTTTACCCTTGCATGGGACTTCCTTCATACCTGTAGTGAGTCTCAACTATGAAGGAAGTCTGGGCAAGTGCGCTATAGTGGACACGATGACCGATAGTACACAGCAACAGCATAGCTCCAGTTCCTCCACTAACTACGAAATGCATACTTGCGTACCAGTACTCGTTGCTTCGCTGCGCTAAGTTGAAGATATAAAGAGTAAAGGCTGGATAGTGGTGTCAAGGTCACTAGAGCAAACTGGACATGTCCATTATTTTAACGTTGCTGCACACATTTAGAGAAATCAAAGCGGGAGTGTAGGCAGTCTTCATTTCCAAGTTAGCAGGGTAGAGGAAAAGCTGATAGATCGCGATGACGAAAACTGACGGCGTGAGGTGGGGAGGAAAAGGCACTGTGATTCCTACAGACTCTTTTGCAGTGTGCAATACCGTATAGCGAAATCGTACGAATGCTGTATGGTGCTGTTCTAGCGCAGCGAGTAGTGTAGACATTACATGTAGCTAGTAACGACTAGTTACTGGTTAGTATAGGACTTGAAGTGGCCGCATGCTGTTGTATTGCTACGAGTTGACACCGAGCGGCTGGTCGATAGCCACCACAGTCACCTGCATGTCCAGCTAAAGCGTTTTCCAAATCATCCTGCTCTGTGTCACAGACTGTGTGCTCCACAAACGAAGAAAGACAACCAGAGAGGGTCATACGACCTCGAATATGCGTTTCGCGTCTCAGTGCCACTTCAATAGCATCTTTCTCACCCAATTTTCTTGATGATTAGTGTTGCCCTATCGTTGCCTGTGTTATTGTTGTTGCTGTTGCCATCTTAGCGTTGCAGTAACGATATCCTGTACGTAATTAACCTGCTCCACGTAGATGTTGTTGAGGGCGCATTCGCCTAGCGAACAAGCAAGCGCAGTTGTGTGGAGGAGTTTACAGTTTCATCGTCTGTTGTACCCATTTCTGATGACGAATACCCAAAATTCGTTAGCAATCGTTGTCTCAAAGGGTATCGTCCAACAACACTCCGTCACAGGTCTGGTTTCGCGGCAGCAATACCGGCTCATTCACGAAAAAGACCGCAACGTAATACATGACTTCGTGTTCGAACTCCAGCGTTGGCAGCACGCGCTCGCTGCAGATGCAGCAGCCCTTGACCATCGGCCAGAAGTATCCGTACGGCTCCGGCAGCGGCCGCCGCCACTCCTACCCGCCACCGACGCCGCGCACGCTTCGCAGGCGCTCCTGCCTGCGCAAGGAGAGCACCTTCACTTGCGGCGTCGCCTCGCGCGGTTCGCGTCTGGATGAGCTGTCCACGACCAAGATGATCACGGTTAGCTACTCGTCCGCGCCAAAGAAGACGCTTTCGTTCGCCGACCAGCGCGGCCAGCACCTTGTGCTGGAGCGGGAGTTCTGCCCCGCGGACGCACCTGTGTGCTACTGCGACGTTCCCGTTGAAGTCACGGTCGGCCGTCTGACGCGCCAACGCAGCAGCAGCCTCGACAAGTGGTTGGAAGAGACTGTGGCGCGCCAGCACCTGCTGTCCATGTGCGTCGTCTCTCTGCTGGGGTGCGCCCTCATTGGTCTCCACCAAACCACCAAGTAGGCGCTAGCACAGCATCTATCTACCCATGTACAAGTAGTAATTATTTTATTCGTGCGTCACTTCGTGGAAGTGCAGTTGGCATGAGCGCCACTAACTTATTAGTAATAAAAACCACCAGCACGCACTTACTGCAAGTACCGTTCGCACGTTATTTCCGGCGCTTCGTGGCCCACGTCTTGCCGATGGCAGGGAGTTCCAGTCGATGCTTGTCCAGCTCGACGCGCTGCTGCAAGATGCTGCTCAAAATTAGCTCGGGGGAGTAGATCCGCTCTGGATTCGCGTTCACAAGCTGCTTGCGCACCGTTGCCACGGCCAGTGCCGCCTCACTCGTGATCACCACGTCATTTGGTCCAGGCTTTCCCTTCGACGACGCCTCGCCGCCCGCGCACTCCACGATTTTCACCAGATCCTTCACCGGCGGCAGCACGGACTTGTGGTTAGTGATAAACACGCTGTAACCAGCGAACAGACGCTGGCGCTGCTCCGCGGACACGCCATACATGGTGCTTCTCAGATCGAACTGCCACTTGCCCTCCGCCTCCTTGTCTCGAAGGCAGTCCGCTTGCTCATCGACCGCCGAGCCGACCCGCGCCGACTCGTCTAGCCAGCGTTCACCCAGAATATGCGCGCAGCACGAGATACTACACAGCAGTTTCACCGTGCGCTTCAGTTGGTTCTGAGGGGCAATCACATGCGTGGCCTTCTCGATGTTGCTCTCGTAAACTGCGCCGGCAATCAACTTGATCTTCTTGCGAATTGCAGCAGTGGGCTCCAGCCCAGTCAGAATGACGCGAATAGACCGACTTTCTGCTTGTGAGCCCGCAGACTCGCTGTCTGTAATCAATCGCCTGCTTGCCGCCCGCTTCCTGTCATGACTCGAGGTAGGTGCCTTGCGCTGAGAACGAGGTGTTAAACGCGACGTAGGCTCCTCGCCAACCACAGCTCCTCTACCAGACAGGCTGCTCTTGTCTTCTTGAATGTCTTGATTTAGTACCTCATCACCAAGTTGGGAGCTACTACGAGGTGTTTTTAAATGCTTCTGTTGAATATCTTCTTCATTCTTCCCCGATACTTTCTGTTTCTCCAACGAAACTGCCTGATCCAAGCTGTGTGAAGACATTCCAGCCTCATTATAACGGGATCGTTTTGTCTTCACGTGGCTCCCTTCTGGGGCTTCACTTTGGTTCCGTTTTGAGCTGCGGGACGGCAAACTTAGCTTGTGTGTCTTTTCCGGCGTCGATAGCGATTGTCGTATACTCTTCCTTTGCGGGTCAGATGCATCCTCTTTTGCGGTCGCTTTCGAGTAGCTTGCACTCTTGGCCAGACGCAGTGGCAATCTTTCCTTAGATAACGTTTGCCTCTTATCTGTTGCTGATTGGCTTTTCGCCGGCGATTCCTCCTTTGGTTCACCTTCGATCTCAGTCTCGCCACCACTGCTGTCCGAATCGTCACGAGTTGAAAGAGTTGGAGATACTCGAAAGGAGGTACGAGGCTTGTAGATTCGCTTCTCCATAACTTCTTCTTCTTTTTCTCTTTGTTGGAAAGAAGCAGCGATCGAGGACAGCCCCGTGACAGAGCCGTCTTGTTCCAGCATGTCGTCCGACATGTCCGAGTCAGCATCTTCGTCACTGTTCCCCATTCCAGTGTCACCAAAGGATCGGCTTGAAGCTATTGGCAGCGGTACTGCCTCCTCAAAAATCTTCCTTTCTGGCCTGGGCGCTGCACCTAGAACCATTCAAAATCTCCCTCTTTAGTCACTTTCCATCGATAACTCTAATTCAAAATGCAGTTGCACTCTCTTACCGTCCTGCTCTTCAGAATTTGTCATCCGGATCTGCGTCTCTTCCTCGTCCACCTCGTCTTCATCCTGGTGGAGACCATCATTCTCCTCTTGAGATGGCATGGCAGTAACGAACACTGGTGCGAGACTCTCCCCAGGCTGCGTCGCCACTTCCGTCGCCTGACTATCGCGTTGCGTCGGTTCTCCATCCAATTGCGACAACGCGGCGCGCTTGCGGTGGTTGGCGGTGTACCATTGGCCAGGTGTGTCTCGGAACCCTACGGGGGTCTCCTGTCCCGACGAGTCCTCGTCAAAGACACATGCGGCCCCGCCAGTCATGAGGCTTCCACTCGTCGAATGCAAGCAAAAACTGTTTCAGTCTGTTGCCTCAATGTGCGAGGCTATCAAAGTTTATAACCTGTAGAAACGGATGTTTTTAAGTTTGGCTACCAGTACAAATCTGGCTGCAATCTCATTTTAGCTTGAGCAAATTGTACAAATCACAACCTCGCTATTGGGCAAATTACTGTAAAATAAAGGGAAAATATCTATTTTACGTGTCGATTAGGAAGTTGAAGTCAGTAAAGCGAGGTAGTCAGAATTCAACTCAAAAGAATCGCTTCAAGCTCATTGAGCTCGGCGCTGGAGAGCATGTCGAACTCGTAGACTTTGGTCTTCTGCTTGCCGCTGCTTTTGCTCGTCTTTTTGGCTGAGATGACGACGGCGTAACGCTCGGTCATGTCCTTCTTCGACGACAGCGACCGAAGCAGACCTTTCTTGGACGGCGACGGTGGAGGACTGGCCTTCCCAGTGTCCAGAGCTGAGATATCGTCGAAAGCAATGGCCGACGTCTTCGCTGAGCTTGGGGACGAAGGGTTCAGTGGAAGGATATGCAGACACTTGTTAGTCTTGTCGACTACCAAGCGGCTTGATGAGCGAGCGCCTGACCATGAAGCCTGCTGGCACGACAGCGACAGAGGACGTTAGTACAGCAACCACAGGTCAAACCAATGCGACTTACCATGGTGATCATGAACTGGGTCTGCGATGTGTTCAAGGTGGGCTCTTGCTTCAAGTTGGATGACTCGAGTTGAGCTTTGGTGACTTCGAGAGTTCGAATAGACAAAGCAGAAAGTGGACCCGAAGGAGGATCTATCTGCAATGGCGGCGGGCGAGCTTGCGAGGCCTAAAGACAACAGGTAAACTTAGTGGCGCATCAAGATACTGCAACTGCATGCGTTCAAGCTCTCCTACCTTTGTTGGCAAAGCTGGAGTTCCGGGTGAGGAGTCCACTCCTGCAAATCTGACTGTTGATTTTGCTGGCGGCGGATCAACAGCGGAGGATGATGATGTTTGCTGCGGGGGCACTATTGGGGCGAGATCGATTGCTGAAGAACCTTTCAATATTTTTTTCAAGACCGGAGAACTTGGTGCCGACGCTGCTGAGGGGGTTTGAGCTATCTGATATTCTGTGTCAAACGTGAGGGTCTTCTGTGTCCCGGCAAGGGCTTTGAGAATCCCGATAATGTCGTGCAATGCCAACGCTTGAATATGAATGTTGTCAATTGCAATGAGATGACTGCCAACTGGAATACCGTCGTCGGGATCACTTTTGGTCACACGTGCAGCATTTTCAAGTGAGCTATCAAACTCGATTCCCATGGGGGATCTTGAAATGACTACATGCTTTAGCGCTGGTTTGCACGTGGGGCTAATCATACTGTTGTATGCCGCAGTTGTCGTGCCAAAAGTTATGACCTTTTCGTGAGATGCAAGCAAGCGCAGGAGCTGAGTCAGTACTGCGATATGCAGCGAGCTGGTGTCAAATCCGTCGATTGCGAGTATCTCGGATCCGCTTACGACACCCCCGTGGCTCAAAATGTGCGTCGGACCGCGCGCGAGATCCTCGTTCACGCGATCCACAACTACTCCTTTCTCGCTCGTTTTCAAGTCGATGCCCAATGGACCAGGTGGGACCCGAATACTCACCGCGCGAGGATTGCACTCGCTGTTTTCTGCTTGAGTTGAAAACACTAACTCTTTTGGAGCCGAGGCCAGCTTTTGCAGCAAACTGACGATCTGGCCCAGGGCCAAACACGTCACGTTCATCTTGTTAATGCTCTGCAGTCTGGATCCAACAGGAACTCGACCACTTTGCTCAATCACTCCTGGCGTTCCATCTGCCATGGGGTTAAATCCTGATACGCGGGCGCCATCATCCCGCTCGCCATCGAATTTGATGCCCAATGGTCCAGGAGGCACGATGATAGCTATCAACGTGCGAGAACCTTCTAGCCGACTCATCAAAGATGCATTGCCAACCACGATCTGCTTCGGTGTGTGGCGTAACTTTAAAACCAGCTTGGAGACCTCGCCAAGAGTGTGTTGGTGCACATCGAGCCCGTTGATGCCGATGATGTAGCTGCCAGGAATAATGTTTCTCAAAGGTTTGCATGTTGCGCGATCCGCATCTTCTGGCGTAGTGAAGCCCGTGATTCTAGCGTGGTCGGGGTCGCTGCTGTCTAGATTCAGTCCGGACGGCCCCGCATCAATTTGTATAGCGTGGCATTCCGGCAGAATAGTTACCTCTTGGTGATAAAAGGAAAGCGTTCTTGGGTATGGCGTTTGATTCAGCAACTCCATGGCAAGAACTCGACTCATTCTCGTTATGTCAGTATTATTGACACCAATCAAGATATCGCCTTCCACGATTTTGTGCCCGGCAACAGCTTTAATAGCAGACACCACGCAACGAAAAATTTCGGTCTCAGAGATAGAGACTCCCATGTCTTCAGGTGGAACCTCGAGCTGGAAGAATCTAACGCAGTTGCTGGGAGTCATGCGATACAGTACGATCTCTTTGTTTTGCTCTCTCATTCCAGCCAAAACTTTAGTAACCTCGTCTCGTGACAGTGCAGACACGTCCTCACCGTTGATACAGACAATCTGACATCCGCGATGAACGTTTTGGCATTTTCTGAGATGACTTTCGGAGCCATCCGGAAGTTGCTGAAAGCCTTCGATTACGGCACCGTAGTGGAGAACATCACTGAGAATTAGGCCTAGCGCACCGCTAGGGGCGTGAACCAGAACCAACTTTTCCGGATCGTAGTCTTTGATGGTGCGCTGCGCAGGGTGATACCGTGCGAACTTCAATTGCCGCTTTTTCGCCGATAGCTTCCCTAGACGAGTGATGACTTCAGACAGACTGGAATGAGCAACACCATCGCCGTCAATTGCTACCAGTCGATCGCCTGTACGAACTACTTGGCGCATGACAGATAGAAGTTGTTCAGCGGTATTACTGGTAGTTGTTTGATCTGCTGCTGGAATTTCTCCAAAACCTTGAACGATGACGAAACCACGCTCATTTTCAACGAGCAAGACGCCCAGCCGACCAGCGGGAGCTTCCGCGACGAAGTACTCGCGACCAAACTCGTCCACAGCCATACTTTACTAACCAAAGCAGCGCCAGTTCAGAAATGCGCATCAAACACACTGTCCTTATCCATCGCAAGTAGTATTTTGAATCTCTTTGTCGTAGCGTTCTGATCTTCACCTCGGCGGTAAATATGGATGAGCGTCGGAAAATGGAAAATAGGAAACGGTATTCTGTAAACTCTGGATCATCAGGACGGGATTGAGGAAAGAATTCCAACGTGGAATGCGTGCACGGCCAAGTACACAAGCTGGAGCCTCGGAATTACACCCTGAAACAGGTTTTACTCAGCAGCGCGAGATGCCTGATGTTCCTAGTTCCTCATTCATTGGCAGCAACGGGAAGGAATGTGGCCAAAACACTGAAAACAACTCGATTCCAATTGACAAGACGCTTCCTTTGTTAAATCTAAGCCTTACGAAGCACGATCGGCATCGATCTCGGAAGCATGACAGGTATGTCCACGCCAAGCCAGAAGTTCCTTCAGCCAGCAATGCAAGAGAAAGCGTCGACAATCAAACGGCGCATTTATTGCGCAAGACCCGAGCACCGGTCGAGACACACTCGCCTGGTATTGACGAGAGCTTCCTGCCTTATCTTAATGCAAAGCCTGCTGTGCCATCTCCGCAGAAAATCAACTCACCACTTCGGAGAATGCTCATCCGTCGGACGTGGAATGGAGCTCTGAAGCCCCAAGACACTCGATCTGGCCATCGCACCTTACAACGACGAGCCTCGAGCTCCCTTGCTACATTCACAACAACTGAGACGATTCTAGTAGCAGAAATCGACTCGGATGAGCGCTGTGCCAGCTTTCTTCGTCAGCGAGCACCACGGGAGACACTCGTGTTGTACCCAGACACTGACGACTCTCCTCAAAATCAAATTCACTACAAACTCCACGTTTTAGACCGTAAGATCCAGATGAACAAGGAGAAGCTGGCGCAGGTTCGAGAAAGAATCGTAGAGCTGGGTGGCAAGCCTAGTTGTATGAGTATTGCCTCCGCACGAGAAGAACCTGAGCAAAACGACTACGTCATAACACAGTCTGGACATGTTGAAGACAAGCACGATGACCCAAAGCTGCTAAATGCAAAGCAACAGTCCACAACAACCAGAAATGCGTCAACATTGAAGGAGTCGATTTCAGCTGTAAAAGCAGCCCTCGTGCTTCAGTGCAGCTTCCGAGCATTCCGAGCGCGCCGTTGCCTTGCTGATCTGCTGACTAAAACTTACCAACGGGTGTTAAACCCTGGCAACAGCGAGTACTTCTACTACAACCGCATCACCAGGTTGAGTCAGTGGGAAGCCCCAACGTTGCTGCGTCGTTGTCATTGTTCACTCGACGCCAAACCTAAACCAGCAGCAACACAAGTAAACTCCACACCGAACAACGAGCCAACACTACACAAAGCCGCAAAGATCATCCAAACCATGTTCCGCCAACGAGCTTTGCGAGTTTTCATGCAAGACTTCAAGCTTGGCAACCTCGAAAAGGTCTTTGACGCGGGATTCGGGGCCTGGTACTACTTTAATTCGCGTACAAACCGTAGCTTTTGGGAAAGTGTTCACCACGTGAGGCTCACTGCGTCGAACTCTGCAATATTCCATCGCTAACTGCCTACCACTGCAGGATGATAAGCATACAACGAAGACACCGCGATATGTAGTCGATTCATTTTTCTTTCCATTCGTTCGTGTTTCTCCCCTGTAGCAAAGTGGCGTACGGCCCGTCCGCTTTACCATACAGAAAACTCACTGGTTATCTCGTTTCTCAGCCTCTATGCCTCATTCTCCCTTCTTGAAGACATCAGGATGCAGGGGCGATACGGCCCGCTCAGTATCGCAGCCAGTACGAGCGACGACGGATAAAGTTGTAGTCCGGCAGCTCGTGGATAGGGCCAGTAGCAGCCAGAGCGTGCTCCTTGTCGTTCACGACCTCATCAGCTGTCTTGCGGACAGCAGCGGCGTCCACGGCGTCAATACGAGCGAAGACCTCTGCAGGGGTCATGCGGCGGCCGTACGTCAGCATCTGGCGACCGATATCCTCGCAGATCGGCGACGAGCCGTCCAGCTGCATCAGCATGTTGGCCTTCAGCTGCGTCTTGGCGCGCTCAACCTCCTCGTCCGTGGTCTTGTGTACAAGACGCACCAGTGCCTCCATCGTGTACCACGTCAGGTCGTTGAGCTTGTACTTGTCACCAACAGCGTACACACCGAACAGACCCGTGTCCTGGTAGCACGTGTTGAAGGACATGTACGAGTGGGCGAGCTCCTTCTCAGCGACCACCTGGCCCAGCTTCGACGACATGTTCATGCCGGCGCCCGAGGTGCGGTCCCAGCTGCCGAGCAGCGTCTGCATGATCAGCAGAGGGAACGAGTGCTCGCTGGTCCAGCTGAAACCCTCGAAAGCAATGGCAACGTGGGCCAGAGGCATGCTGTCGTCCTTGACGCGCACGTCCGAGCCGACGAAGCGCACAGGCTCAAGCGTGGGGGCAACAGCGGGGGTCGTGGGCAGGTCGCCGAACGACTTCTGGGCCAACTCCACCAGCTGCGAGTGGTCCACAGCACCGGCACCGGCAATCACCATGCGCGGGGCCGTGTAGTGCGTGGCAATGTAATCCTGCAGGTCCGACTTCTTGAGGTTACGGATCTACAGGTAGATACACATCAACATTAGTGAGTCAATTGGTCGGCTAGAACACATCACTTCTGCTGCTATGACGTACGTTCTCAATGGGTCCGAGGATGGTGCGGCCGAGGCCGTTGCCCATGAAGGCGGTCTCGTGCAGGCGGTCGAACACGACTTCCTCCTGCTGCTTGTTGACTTCCTCCATCTCGCGGAGGATGACGTCGCGCTCCCGTTCGATGGCAGCCTCGTCCAGCTTGGAGTTCTGCAGGATGTCACTGAGGATGTCCATGGCGCGGGGCACGTCTTTCTTGAAGACCTTGGCGTAGTACACGGTCTGCTCGCGGCTCGTGTAGGCGTTCAGGTGGCCGCCCATGTTCTCGATCTCGAGCTCCAGCTGCTGCTGCGTGCGCTTGCTCGTGCCCTTGAAGGCCATGTGCTCCAGGAAGTGCGCGGCGCCGTTGTTCTGCGCCGTCTCGTAGCGGGAGCCGGCGCCGATCCACACGCCCACGGTGGCCGTCTCGCCGTGCGAGCCCTCGGAGGCCACGCGCAGACCGCTGGGCAGCGTCGTCACCTCGGTGGCCGGCGCGTTCAGCACGTACGACGGGTAGTTGGACACGGCGGCTGCCACCGACGACTGCGCGCGGGCGAGCGGCTGGCGCACGAGGCTCAGCTTGGACATCATCTTCCTGACTTCTAGGGGGCGCTTTCTGCTGTTCCAGGCTACGAATGAGAGACCACCAGTACGCGCTCAAGACCTCACGTTTGGTGGGAGCGATTTTCCGATTTTTTCAGATGGAATTGTGAAAAGTAGAGATGCGTGAGCGCAAAGACGCTGGCCCCCCTTTTGCTCTCGACCCTCCAACACGAACCATACTGAATTCAAGCTGCGGAATTGAGGGTGAGGATGTAGGATGGGAAGTGCAGCGCATATTTTGGAAAGCAGTATAGGAATTGCTCGGGAAATTAACGGAGAATGCTATCGATTCTGGTGGTTGGCGGAAAGCTCAGCTTAAGAAATTGTTTTTGGACGAAGCATTGAACAGCACTTTCAAGCACAGAAGAAATGTGCGCGGATTGCTTCCTGCATTCCATCTCTGTCGACTCAGGCATTTTTTTTTGCTTTGCTGGAGACAGCGAATCTTAAAAAGCGAGGTTGGTGTGTGTGTAGATTTCGACGCTAGCGAGAGCCTCTGGGCTTACGTTCGACTCGTAACTGACGACAGGAGCTCGTTCGCTTCGCAAGCTCAATTTGTGGTGTCCACAAGATTGGGAATATGCTAGCCACGGATACCATGAAGTTAGACGCGAGTCAGTGGCGTCGTTGATGTTCCGAACAAAAATACAGAAGCACGATTCATCGACTCAAGCTAAGCCCAGATAGTGAACTGCTTGTAGTTTTGGCCGAGGCGCTGTGTGTGTCAACAACAAGCCATAGACGAAATGTTTCCAGTGCAGTTGCCGATGTACTGCCAGTGGTATTTTGACTGTGTACATGTAGCAGCCATGACCTAAATACTGATCGACTCGACACGCAGCAGATAATTGCCACTGTGGCAGTGGCCGTAAAGCAGTATCTTTTGAATGCCAATCAGCAGGCGTCGACTGGCGAGGATCAGATCGGAATCAGATGGTATGTAGCCACATTGCCAAAATGTGACATTCATCACGTTGGGATTTCCTTTTGCAGAATCTATGGGATCTGCTGCGGAAACCCGCGCGGGCATCCGCGTGTGCGCGCGCTTCCGTCCGCAGAACAAACTGGAACAGAAGCACCAGGCTGTCGAATGCGTGCGTCTGGAAGACAATTCCGCTGCCCACGTGCACAGCGAGGCACGCGGCGTGTCGGACGATCACACCTTCACCTTCGACGAGGTCTTCGGCACCCAGTCATCTCAGCTGGATGTATACAATGCGACGGCCAAGCCGCTGGTGGAGTCCGCCCTACGCGGCTACAATTGTACATGCTTCGTGTATGGGCAGACGGGGTCGGGCAAGACCTTCTCCATGGAGGGCGTGCCAGGAGACAAGGACTACGAGGGCATCATCCCGCGCGTCATGGCCGACATCTTCGACGGCATCCAGAACATGCAGGCGGATCTCGAGTTCATCGTGCGAGTCTCGTACATTGAGATTTACATGGAGAAGATCCGCGACCTGCTGAAACCTTCGTCTACAAATTTAAATGTTCGTGAGAGTCGTGAGCGCGGCGTGTGGATTGCTGGTGCTACGGAGGTTTGTTGCGCCTCCGTGGAGGAAATACAGTCCGTGATGCGCTTGGGGGGGGCGAACCGAGTCATTTCATCAACAAGGATGAACAGTGAATCCAGTCGAAGCCACTCCGTCTTCATCATTACCATTGAGCAGCGGAATACGGCGACGGGGTCGTTGAAGAGTGGCAAGTTGTTTCTGGTGGACTTGGCAGGATCGGAAAAAGTGGGGAAGACTCATGCTCAGGGACAGACACTTAAGGAAGCGCAACACATTAACAAGTCACTTAGTGCTCTGGGGAGTGTGATGAACGCACTTACGAGTGGCCATGCCAACACGCACATCCCATACCGCGACTCCAAGCTGACTCGGCTTCTGCAAGACTCACTTGGAGGTAACTCGGAAACAACTCTTCTCGTCTGTGCCAGCTCCAGTAGCTACAACAGCGAGGAGACAGTGTCCACTCTACGATTTGGCACACGCGCAAAAAATATCAAGAACAAGCCCAAGGTTAACGAAGAGCGAACTGTGGCAGAATACAAGGCGCTTGTAGCTGAGAAGGATAAGCGCATTGCCTCGCTGGAGGCTCGACTCCTTGAAATTAAAGACAATGATGTGAATGAACCAGCCAAGTCTACAGCAGATCAACAGTTGAAAATGTTTGCAGCAAAAGTGGAGGAACTTGAGGATGACCAGGCATCGAAGGCAGCCGAAATTTCCAGTCTGGAAGGTCGGTGTGTCGAATTGGAAGAGAAAAACAAAATTCTCGAGGAAAAAGAGCGTGAGGTGGCTTCAATCATGAGCCGAAACGAAGACTTCATGAAAAAGCTGGCGTTTTTGGAGATCGAGCTGGAGGCAAAGGCAAAAGAATGCGAAGAGCTGAATCAAATGCTAGAGAGACGTCAGAGCAAGGCAAGCACGGCCGAGACGCCTCCATTATCGACTGCTAGCACGGTCGACAGCGAGGTTTCTGTGCAGGCAACGATCGAGGAAGACGATGAGCTGAATCCTGAACACCTCGAAGTGACATTGTCTTCAATTCCTGTGGTGGCAGAAAGATCACGCCCCAGCAGCTCGGTACTAGAAAATGAGCTCCTTCGCCAGCAGCTAGCTGCAAAAGCTCTTGAGCGTAAAAATTCCACGCAGCGTGTTGATGAACTCACGAAGGAATTAACCGACTGTCGCAGTGAATACGATGCTCAGATAGAGATACTGCAAGATAAGCTGCGTGAGTATGATGTTCACGTCCGCGGTTTTGGAGACCAAGTTCCACAATTGGATTCGCTGGTTACTAAAACGAAGATGCTGCGCTCTGTTCGTGGTGGTGGTCAGCCCCCTGAGTTGGGTGGTCGATCAAATTCGCACGACACGAAGCCTCAAGCTCAACGTCAAGACAGTACTGGATCAGCTATGTCGCAGAACCAGTGGAACTTGGATGACGAGATATTCCCAGTTGTGCCGATCGATATGGAGTCCGAGGTCGCCAAGCGCTTGATTCGGAATTTGCCCGAACGAAGCCGAGAAAAGATATCAAAATGGCTGGTATTCGTACTTGAAGGACGAGATATTCGTTCAAATTTCCATCCTGAGATCTCAATTGAAGGTATCAACGAAGAGCTCAACCGGGATATGAGGCGATTGATCGTTCCTCTGCTGAAGAACCGCCACGATCTGAAGGTTCAGTCCTACGTCCGCACACGTTATGTTCTCGTCTCGGATTTAAAGATCTCGCTTGACCATAAGCACAAGGATGAAGTGCGGCTTGAAGCCACTGGTGATGACTCCGCTAGTGACGACGGCACTGCTGAAGGCACCTCTGACGCTCACAATTCGTCGTTCTTGTGGGCTAAAGACCACCTTTTTTACGGGCCCAAGAGTGACGCCTCCAGCCCATCGGTGCTCCACGCTAATCGGGTGATCGTTCCGACGAAAGACAGGTTCACTTCTGTGCCTATAAACCTAAGTGCTAGCGTGACTGAGTCCAAGGCAATGTTGGAGCCGTCGCACACAGCCCAGAAATTAAATAGGAAGCCATCACTTCCGTCCCGTGCTCCTGGATCCAGTCCAAGCAGCGGTGGAGTACTAAGTCGGCTTCGCGCAAAGACAGGAGTGGGGTCCATGCTTGGCGACGTCAAGACACGTATCAATACTCGCTACCACAAGAACCACGTCCATGACGATGCGCTGTGCGATGGTTGTGGGGTGAGCCCCATCGTCGGTGGGAAGTGGAAATGTAATACCTGCGAGAATTATGAGTTGTGCGATGGTTGCTACGCAGCAGGGATTCACGGCTTCGAAGTCAGCAACGAGTTGTGTCGCCGCGTGGAGAAACTAGCCGTGCAGAAGCATCGTCTGCTTGGCGAGTACCCGGAGCTCTTTGAACTGTTCCGTCACCATATTTGCCACGACAACGTCATCCAGTTCCGTCGTGTTGTGAAATGGCTCTGCGCAATTGTATCAGGGGCACGCTCACAAAAAGTCTACCACAAAATTATTGTAAAGAGAGGACTCCACCCCGATATTCGTGCGCGGTTAGTGGCACAGCTCGGCGCATTGGCAAGCGAACGCACCAATATATCGCTGAAGACTGAGTGGTTTGCAGAGAAGACGCTTGAGGAAGAGGCCGCCGACTCGGATTACAGTCCAGGATTCGACCCGATGGAGCCCGCACCTATCGTACTCGACGGGGACAAGTTATCGCCAACGAAAGCCTTTACGCCGCCAACAGTTAGATTGGAGACGCTGCGAATGTATTTGATGGACACCGTTAGCTCACAGCAAGGCAATGAGTCTGGACCGGCACTCTCAGACTTGCTGGACCCATCGGGCAAGATGGACGGGCAGACCACCGACGCTGCATCACAGTCGTCTCGACAACCGACACTAAGGCGAACCATGAGCGCCACAGAAGCGTACGCAGACGGCGATCACGACGAGCTGTTGGACAGCGCCAGCAGTCTCTGGACCTTCCAACGCACGGCCTGAACATGTAAGGGTGCAGCTACTGGTACCCTCGGGAGTTTATGAGTGTGATGCGTACGTATTGAATGAAGATTCCGCTGGACTCAGCGCTACGGAACAAGGCTAAAATAAAGATTGCATTGAAATGCTACCAAATGTGACGGGCCATATTGGTGTGACTTTACCACCAGATTTCGTGATGAAATCTGGTGGTCGAGCGGCACACCATTGACCATTGGTGGCCCACCAAGGGCCGAGGAAGCCTGCATGACTCATGTCTGCTTGGTGTTGGCTTCAAATCATTCTCCTAAATCACGTCTGCCGCAGACGGTCTACGTTCTTTCTGCTTCGTCTATAGTCATTGGTGCGAAGCAACGCGGTGCCCATGGACACGAAGTTCGTGTCACGAACGCGTGCCGCTGACGAGTGACGACAGCAGCCTTCGTACAACCACGCTCTGTCGGCGACAGCCGAGCATTCCTACACGGCTACTTCTACTGTACTGGAACGAGCTACGTCCTCCAAGAAACGCAATAGAGAAACTGATACATTTACCGGCAACCTGCCTTCCTAGCTCGTATCCCGTTTTATTCCTCCGGGATGCTGAGCAAATGCCGACGACGATATTGAAATGGGGGCTGAAGAGTCTTCAGTGAAGACAACACGATGCAGTGAAAACTTCAGAGGCGCTAGGCGAAAGACGGCCAACCGACTGGATACGCAACGCGCCGCTTAAGGGCTGGCCTTGCTGCACTGGGCCACGAACTCGCGCTGCTGCGTGGAGAGGCCCCACACGGGCGCGCCCCGGATGATCAGCCGTTGGATAAGCGTCTCCTCCTCGCTGGCGATCCGCGCGAGTGCCTTCTTCTGCTCCTCGGCGGCGAGCGAGGACTTCTGCGCCTCCCACTGCTTCATGAGCTGCTGCAGCTTCGTCAAGTCCTGCGGCTCGGCGCGGGCGCCGGGGCTGAACTTGGAGCTGGCTTCAGAGCGCGTCTTCGCCGAGCCGTAGAAGCCGCCCTGGCCCTCGGAGGGCTGACCGCCCGAGTACGTGGTGAGGGCGCGGGCGGAGCGCACGTGGCCAGCTGAGGCAGCGCGGCGGCAAGTCTTGAGTACGGTGGACTGCATTGTCTTGGAACGGAGTTTCACGGACGTATCGGCAAAAATGGAAATGGCTGCCGTCTGGAGGTGCCCGTTGGCTCAGGATCTGACGTCGTCAAGATTCAAGAAAGATGGGATGTGTACGTGCGCTCCCGTGCACCAGAATTCCGTCGAATCACACCTTTTATGCACGATTTCCAGTCACGATTGGCCGGAAATGTGTCGACGCACACTGCGTGTACATGTACCGGCTTGTCTCATCGACGGATTGGACGCGCTCACTTGAAGTGGCAGTGTCATGCCTGAGACCCAGGCGGTGGTGATGACGCATGCGCCGCGCTTGTCGGTGGCGTTCGCCGCGATATCTGTCGCTGTGGCGCTGCTTGCGGTCGTCTGGACGTCGCCTGACTGGCTGCTGCAGCGACTTGGCCACGAACCGCTCGTGGACAAGTACGAGAGTGAAGTGGTGAAGATCTCCACGCATCCGCTGCTAATTGGTGGTGCTGCAGACTACAAATGCGCGGCCTTCCAGCCAACCAGCGACGAATTGACGCATGTGGAGCTGGTGCTGGGTCGGGAGCAGCAGCTACAAGACCAGAGCCAAGTCTTCTTCATGTTGAACGGGCAGAACGAAGGAATCTACTTGCCCTGGACGCACCGCCAGGACGAGGAAGCGTGCCTCTTGGAGTTGGCGCAGACGGCGGCACTGCATCTCGGAGCTGGTCCGGATCGGATTTCCAATGGACTGAAACTTTTCTCCATCGACGGCTTGCCGATCTTCACGGCGGGGGAGTTGAATAAATTGCGGATCGCTCATGTATTGCTGGACGGACAGCTCTGGGTATGGCCTGGAGTTAAGGTGGGCTACGTTCGTGAGATCGACGGATGCACCGTCACGACGCAGTCGCTTCGCCCGAAGGTGTTCACAGTGGAAGGTTTCTTTACACCAAAGGAAGCGGATGCTATTATCGCCGAGGGCATCGACCATCTCGATCGCTCTCCTGTAGATAGCGTTGATGCAGATAACGGGTACCACGCCGACCGCACGAGCTTCACGGCGTTCCTGGATGACAGCCACTTCACGCGCGACCTCCGCGTGCGATCAGCGCGCCTTGCTCGTCTGCCATCTCCTGGGTATACTGAGAGGATGCAGCTTGTGCGGTACAAAACTGGCCAATTCTTCCGCAAGCACGAGGACTACTTTGACTCGAAAGAGTTCGTACCAAGCAAACAGTTGGCTGGAGGTCAGTTTGAGGCATGGATTCAATGGGCGTCGTCCAAAATCGAGGAGCTTCGCCAGGAACATGGCGACAGCATTGTTCCTGTTGAGTTCTTGCCTGGTGGCACAATGTTTCCCGACGTTCAGAGCACAACAACGTTTCATCATGCGCTACTGAAAGGCTTCATCGAAGATGCCGAAGCTAGCAACTTCTTCTGGGAGAACGCAGACTTGGAGTGGCGAGATTGGATTCACGAGAACCTTGAAAGGGAAGCAGAGAATATCATGGGACCGATTTTAGAGAGCAAAGGATACATGCTACCGTTCATCGTTGCATCATGGGAAAAGCGCGCTGGGCTTCATGAACTTGTGTACTCCTTTCCCAAACTCGCGACCAGTGGTGTTTCGCACTACTTTCGGTGGATACGCTGGGCAAAGGAACGTGTGCAGATGCTAATGGACACGCATGTGGAGGCTGTTCCGAAGCGCGTGAGACCCGAAGGAGAAGACTACCCGACCTTTTACATGCGTTTTCAGAACCGCTTGGCCAACTACATGCTCGAAGACTATACTCGAGAGTTCCTTGTCGATACGCTTACCGAGGAATTGCATGCGTGGCTCATTGAGAACAAAGACAACAACGATGTTTTGCTGGAGGTGCTGCGCAATAGTCCTTCCGCATTCGACCTAGCGGTGGAGTCTTGGACCAAGCGTGCTGGCGGTTTGTTCGTCTACGATAAACCGAAATATTTGTATCACTTCGAGCCGAATCGATTCACGACACTCTTCCTGTATCTGAACGACTGCCCCGAAGGTGGCGAGACGGTCTTCCCGTACTCAAAGGAACGCCTGGTGACTGGAATCGAGCGGGAGGGCATGGCCGAGTGCTCCGATGGTCTCGCTGTACCACCCGTGAAACTCACGGCGTCATTATTTTACTCACAGACGCCAATAAACGACCTGGACCCTGCCAGTCTCCACGGCGGCTGTCCTCCAGCGAAGGGTGTCAAATGTACGTTTTGTCATGTTGGAGTCTGCACTTCAACTACTGTATGGATAGTACCCAACTAATTTGTGTGTGTTCGCTCTTGTAAGTCGGAGCCAACTCGTTCATGTGGAATGTCGATGCCGACGAGGGTGCCAACGCGTGGGGCATGGGAGAAGACTTTAAATCGATGACCACATAGCTCGACGCAACGCCATCGATGCAAGCTTTGGTCGCGAATAAATACGAAAAATGATACAAACAAATTCTTACACCAACTATAAAAAGCGAGCATCAACGGCCAAGGCGGTGGTGGACTGCAGCGTTCAATTCGACATCATGGGACACACGGCTAGCGTCAATAGGCAGCGACGCAGCACAGCAGGGACGCTGTATGGAGAACCGGCAGGCGCGGCTGCAGCACCGCGCGGGAGCTACACGCCGGCGCAGATGCAGGCGCTGTATCTGAGTCGAGGAAGGCCAGACATGGCGTTCATGTCCAATCAGGGAAGTACGCCCGTTGACCTCCCAGAACTGCAGCAAACATGCACGGTTAAGAACCACGTGAACCTGAAGAAGGGCAGTCTCAAGCTGCAGCGGTCGCCCACAGAGCCGCAGCAATTCGCACTGGAATTCCAGTTCGATGCCACCAAACCATGTCGGATCAGTGTGTATTTGGTGGCAGCTGAGACCATCGACGCTGACACTGGCGGCTCCAGCTTTGCTTTGGTCCATGCAGACAAGAACCCGGTGCTGACTCAGCACTTCCCTTCGGGATTGGGGCAGGTTTTCATTCTCAAAGGGGGTGAGAAGGAAGTGGGGGCAGCCAAGGAGGGCCAAGAGAACCACGAGCAGCCGTTGCCGCTCTTGGACTTCTCAGCGTACGACCCTGATGAGTTGGTGTACAAGGCCGACACGACGCAGTTTCCATTGATCATTGTACTCGAAGTTTCATCGGATAGTAAGTTTGTGTTGTTGTAGCAACTTGGTTTCGTTGATGCTCTGGTGCTAATGGCTTGCTGTGCTGTTCACAGGGAAACCCCCGCAATCTCAATCGACATTTTGCACGTTTCTCAGGAAAGGTGAAGACTGCTGGGTTATCAAGATGCTCAAGCAAAAGATCCTGGTACGGAATGAATAGTATCCGAACTTGTCCGAGATGCAGCTCGATATGTTTATCGACTGATTCTTGTCCTCGTTGAATCGGCTAGGTGGGCGGGCTGACGTATGAGTTGCAGGAGATCTACGGCATTGATGGATCGGTGACAGCAGCGCCCAAGACTGAGCGCAACGGCGCAGCTGGGGATGGCCAAACCGACTCAACCCAGCCTGCCAAGGATGAAATCGAGATTCCTGAAGGCGCCGAGTGCATCATCTGCTTGTGTGAACCGCGCAATACTACAGTTCTACCCTGCCGCCACATGTGCCTCTGCAGCGAGTGCGCCGAAGAACTGCGCAAGAGCTCCAGTACGTGCCCAATTTGCAGGACGTGTGTCGAAGCATTACTACAGATTCGTGTCGAAGTAAAGGAGAGTATGACGACGGAAGCTGAGACCGAAGTAGAGGATGCCAAGTGAAGGAAGGGCCTTGGAGTAAGCATAACGGTTTTTCAAGCTCGTGTCACAACAACCACGATCACAACTGATATTGTCCAGGGTTACTCGTATCGCTCTTCTTTCAATTCTCCTAAGACCGTCGTCAGAAGCATAACGAAAGAATTTATCAAATTACTGGGTTCCTTCCTACCTCATCCTTGTCGTCTCGCTGCGTAAATGGATCACCGGAATCAGAAGTTACCCCTCGGCTTCGGTCCAGGTCAGTCCTTCACACGTTAATCGGACTCTCTATCTGTGAAGACCTTATCATTGCAGGTGGCACGTTCGCCGCTCACAGTCCGGCAGCTGGGTTCCGCGCGCTTGGTTTTTCTTGTGGGTTTTTGGTTGATTATCTTGTACAAATACTGATGGCGCCCGACGGTGCGTGTTTGGCGGTGAAAAAACTCGACAAAGGCGTTTGGCCGCTTGTTCGCTAAGTTCGCGCCCTTCATTGTCGATTAGTTACACCAAACACATGCAGATAATACGTTACTGTCGCACCGCATCCCCTCCGCTGCTCTGGCCTGTGCTCGTGCTCCGTCCCGCAGACTAGGTCTAACTGATGCCGTGCTCTTCAGGCCCCTTGCTGGGCGAGGGGCTCGGCACCAGCTAATTGTTCTTTCTCCACATGCCCTTCATCTGCAAATCGTCCATAGATATAATCAAATCAATTAGAGAAATCGACATCGAGCGTATAGAGAATTGCAAACTTACCAAGTTGGCGACTTGTTCGGGGGCGTCGCGGAGTCTGTTTGACGTCGACGAAGTCGAGCTGACATCACCCGTTGGGCCACAGTAAGGACTGCTCTGGCCTTTGGCAGGATAACCCCCACCGCGCTGAGATCTTGTCTGAACCTCCTCTGCAGCAACTTTCGCATTCAGCTCTCCAGAAGACTGCGACTGGATACCGCCACGACCGGGAGGACTGCCACCATTGTTGTCTCCCCGCCGTTTAGGACTCTGCGGTCCTCCGTGGTTGAAGTTGTTGTCTGCACTGGAATTGGAGTCATCGGAAGTTGTCGGCGATCCGACCTTAGCGGCGTTGTACGACAACTTGCGCGTCATCATCTCTACCATTTGCTCCCGCTTCTTTAGCTCGCTTTCACGACGCATGTAGTCCACCTCCAGCTCTGCAAATATAAAAAAAGTCTTCAGAACTTTGGCACACGACAAAAACAGGCATGACTCCTTCCTCACCTTTCAGCTTCTTCTCACGAGCCATCAAGGCAGCCTCCTGCCGGCGCAGGTCTTCCTCAATACCCAACAGCTCCTTCATCTTCTGGTTGTAGGACGTCTGCAAGTTCTGATCAGCAGCCGGCTGCGGGGTGTTAGCCGCTGAGTACGCACGTAATCTCTGCTGCAGCTGTGGCACACGCTCCAAGTCCTCGATTCTCGGTCGTCGAGAGCGTTGCCTGTGCAGCATCCAGCGGATGACCTGGAAGAGGCCCTCTGAATACTGCGACGGAATCCGGGTGAACTTGCCAGCGTTAATTTTCTTGGCGAGTGCCAACTGGTTGGTCGCGTCGAACGGTGGGCCAAGGGTAGCCATCTCGTACAGCAAACACCCCAGCGCCCAAATGTCCGAGCGGTCGTCGTATGTCATCTCGTTCACCATCTCTGGGCTCATGTAGTACGGCGTTCCCACGTTCGTTTGAGCGAAGCGAGACTCACTGCTCAGCTCCTTGGCGAGACCGAAGTCACCAAGCTTCGCATTGTTCTGTAGAAAGTAAAATAAAATAAAATCTGTCAGAAACCTATAGATACCAAAAAAAGACAAGGAAAACTGCAAAAAAAACTTCGTACGTTGGAGTCTAGGAAAATGTTGCCTGGCTTGATGTCACGGTGGAGAATGGGGCGGATAACGTTGCCTTCGCGGTGACGGTGACACTCCTTCAGTGCCAGGAAGATGTGCGTGAAAATGTGCCAGATGAAGCCCTCTTCGATGTAGGACCTGCCGACAAAAAAGAATTAAAAAAAGAAAAGAAGGAAAAGTCAGGAATCCACTGAAATGATACAAGATGCTGTGCTCTTGGGATCGGCATAGTGAGTGGCGTACCCCTCTCGTTTCTTCCTCTTGATGAACTGGCCAAGGTCACCGCCTTCACAGAACTCCATGACGATGTAGATCTTGGTCGCCTGCTTGTCGATCACTCGGTCCAAGTAGCGGACGATGTGCGGGTGGCGTAGCTCCCTCAAGATGTTCACCTGCACAAGAAAGAATCCCCCATAATAACGTTAGCATAGTCAGTCGCCCAACGGAGGTATTATACGTCCGCCGTCGACGGACCTCGCTGACGATGAGCTGCTTCTCCTTCTCGCTCATCGCGCCGTAGTTGACTTCCTTCCACACGAGCATCTACTCGCCATCATACACACGTCAGTATTAAATCCTTCGGCATGTGTCCCCCTGAGTGTCACTGCTCTCACCTTGCGGTCGGCTTTGCGCACGATCTGCGTGACGACGCCGAAGGAGCCCTTGCCGATGATGCGGACCTGCTCGTACGCGTCCATGGTGGCTGCTAGATGCTGCTGTGGCTGCGGGGAAGGAGGATGGGATCTCCACGTAGACGGAGGGATGTAGGGAGGGGTGCGTTGTGTGCCTGGTAACGCGAGAGAACGAGATCGAGGCGATGAAAGAGCGACTGTCTGAGTGACCGATCGCCCTCCGAGCGCTGCGTCTTCTTCTCTCAACTGTTCTTCGTTTTGTGGCGGGTCACGGTGGCCCGACGGTGGGGAGAGAGTCAGTGGAGGGAGAGTCGTGAGGACGATTTGATAACTGACACGATATCGGATAAGGTAGAGGCTAACTAACTTCCGCAATAAATTTCACCTAAACCATCACCTAAAAACGAGGTCACGATTGACGGAAGCGAGGACGCTGTCGACGACGTTCTACGCCATTTCGATCCGGTCGGTGGGGACAACCGAGATGAGGCCTTCCAGGCGTAACGTGCTGCTTTCTGGTTGCAGTGGCCGTTCTACGAAGGCGAGTCGTTCGTCAAGTAGACGAAACTCAAGCTCATGGTGCATAACAGCACGAAACCCGAGGAAAGAAAAACCGTCTGAAAGAAGTGGCGGCGGAGATACTTCGACGGGGTATTCCTTCGTCTCTAAGTCGAATTTGAAGTCGGTCCCAAGAAAGCTGGTGTCTGGGTGCGACTGCCTCGTGTTTATACCAAAAGAGGCTGAACTCGGGCCAACGTCTCAAGTCATGAAGGTCGTGGCCCGAGAGGAAGTGCAATCCCTTTGATCTACGGTGAACCGCCACAGGGGGCTGTGGGAGTATATTGCGTGTACTGCAGCTCGGTAACTACGTACAAGGTTTCTACGGAGACCTCTTTTTCGTTATGAAGGCCGGTTGGAACAAGGATGTCCAACTTAAACCAAGAAAAACCAGCACACGTCCAACACAAGTGACAACGGCTCGATGTGGGGCCCATCGTTTATTATGCTATCGGGCTTTCCGTCGCCATTAAACATTACTTAAGTACTCCGATGCTATAGCACACGCCACCTTCTACACACGACGACCTGCTGAATGTGGAAATCACCGGAGGCTGTCGGATCATTCCGCGTGCGTGGATTTGATCGACGCCAATGAGTGAGTGGTGCACATATTTCGAGTACTTGCGAACCCAAGAGGTAACTTCAGTCTAACAGCATTCGAAACAATGTACATGTAAATACTAAGTAAAAAACAACAGCACCGATCACCAACAATTCAATGATTTTCAACTGCAACAATGTTATCTACTTTCTCCAAGCCCATAATCATCCCCAGCCAGCCCGTGGCCACCACACAAACGCGGAAGAAAAGTCAGGATCGCGCATCGTACATTTCAGGTTGTTGTTGAAGACGATCGCATTACTTCACGCTTGTACTGAGCACGTACACCTGGCATGGTGTACATGTACATGTACATTATGCCGCAGCTCAACATAGTCGCCAGTTGAAGATGAAATCGAGCCGAAATGGCTACAAACCCTGTATTTTCATGTCCGCTGCAGTTCATTGTAACTAGTGCTCAGCAGCCAGCAGCGCCTCACTGTCGAGCGCGTCCTCGTCCAGCACGAGCGACACCCTTCTCTTCTTGGCGTTTGTGTGGTTCAGGATGGATCCGTTCTGGTAGTCAACCACATTGAGGGCGATGCCCACGAGGCTGCCCAGCACCCCAAACGACACAAACAGCAGCTCCACACCAGGAATATACCGGTCGTCGTGGTTGAATTCAGCCGCCACGGCCAGCGGGAACAGCGCGAGCCCGATGTTCTAAAAAGATATGCACAAAACAAATAAAAAAAAGTGGATAGGTTAGATCAAGTGCATAACCTTCTGGAACGGGTCCACCCTGAACAGCAAGAAATCTAGGGCGACGCTACCCGAACGGGGTACGCACCTGGATGGCAGTGATCGCTCCGTACGCCGTTCCGACGTGCTTAGCCTCGACCACGTCTGTATAGACACAGCCAGATACATCCTTAGTACTTCATAACCAACTGCCCGAGAGCTTCTACCCAGCACTTACATGGAACGGAGGGCCACAAGGCTGCGGCGAACACACTGTAGGCAACACCTTGCAGCACCAACGGCACGTAAAGTGTTACTTGAGTCAGTCCGAGCATGACGTGGACTGCCGTCAGTGCGAGCGGGGCCACCAGCGCCAACAAGGCGCGGAGACCGATACGGTCGACCACGAATCCGAGGAACGGAGATATGACGGCGCTGATAATGTATGGGGTAGACATCGGGGTAGCAGCCTTCTGAGCCGCGTCCGTTTTCGTGGCACAGTACGTCTTTGTCAGGGGCCCAAGTTTCCATGCCTCGTCGTCGCAATTAATCCTGTCGCCAATAATCAGTGGGGGCGAAGTCGAGCAGTTCCACTGGTCCAGTGGTTCATTAATCGTGCAATTCACCGACAGCAGGGGGAGCGGCCATCCGTAGGGAGGAACACTAGGGCACCCCGGAACGATCTGTTGGCAATCGATTTCATGAATGTAAAGTCCCTCTCCGCATCGTCGGCACAGCTCGGGGGGCTCCTTGAAGAAATCACGCTCCATCAAGAGACTACTAGCGACGTTGTTGAAGGGGATCACACAGCCGTAGACCACCAAGCAGCTCAACGCCAGGAGCCAAAAGGCCGGGCGGAAATGTTTGACGTCACTGAAGTGAATGCTCTCAGCAGCCGCTCCTCCCTCTTTCTGGTTCTCTTTCGCCAACTTCTCAGCTCGTTTATCAATCGGAATCACAAGCAACACCGTGAAAGTGGATGCGATGCACATGATAACACCCACCCACAGCGCCGCCGACACACTTGACGCTTGGGCGACAACTGGACTCAGTTCGTTATTGATGACGCTTCCCAGTCGAGCTACACTAAGGTTGATGCCCAAAGCCAATGCTAGCTCACTGTTCTTGAACCACGAGGCGACGAGCGTCCCCTGAGCCACTCCCAAGCTTTCTCCACCGAAACCAAACACCACTCGGCCGAACTGCGACACAAAAAGAATCGTTAGCCTCATTTAACTTAACATCAATGGACCACGTTTGCCTCACCAACATCATGTTGAAGCTGGAGAGCGAGCAGCCCGTTGCAAAGATCAATTGCCCCGTTAGAATCGCCGTCGAGAAAGCGAACAGCATCACACGCGCACCGAATCGATCGACCAATACACCGCCAAAGAATGGCAGCAAGATGTTGGGGGTCGAGTACAATGTGTACAGCAAGTTCTACAGTGAGATACGTTTACCACAATAATTAATTTCCGTCATTCGTAACAAATTGTACTGTTGGTATTCTTTTCTAAAGTTATGCTAGAAAATGCTGGAATAACGTAAAGATCGGAACGTACGAAGAGGAACTCGTAGCGGTCTTTGGGGATGTTGTTGAAGTGCTGCTGCAGCTGACTCTTGAGCGCCGCCGGGTTGTCGAAGCAGTAGTAGTTACCGATCATCAGTACACAGGACAGGAACAGCACCAGCCATCGCACGCGCAGTTCGCACTTCTCCATGATGCTGGGGGAGAAGGGTGCGGATACAATCTGACTCAGGCCGTCTGAGAAAATAGAACCGAATATATTCATGTAAGTACGAGTTGAAGTAACCATCACTCTTCTATCTACTTTAACGTCGGGAGATGTTGATCGCGCATGGCGTCCCAGCGAGCGATATGCTTGCTAGAGTCTTGTGGCGGGGGCTTCACTTGGTACACGGCGCCTAGTGAGCAGATGCCGTCTACGTCTCGAGTCCCGAAGAAGCCGCAGACGTAGCTCCGAGCACTCTTTGGGCCCACGAGAGAAGTCAGCGACCCCGACTCTGCGCTGCCAAACCACTGGGTAGTACGCCGTGTAGTTACGAAGCGGAGTCCAAGTACTGCAGAGGGAGAGTGACATACGTCCACGCGTTGGATCCGCTCATCTGCGATTAATTCGAGCAGATGCTCGTTCGGGCCAAGGGCATCCTCGCGGTCTTTCAGATAGCGAGCGTACTGTTCGCCGGTGATGATGGAGATAGCTCGTAAGCGGACATCACACGTGATAGCGATCCCCTGAAGTCCAGCGTGGCTGTATAAGAAGGATTTCCCACTGATGCCAGCTTCCCTGATAGAGACTGGCTCCGCCTTCGTCTGTTGCTCATTCAAAGACACTCGAATGTGGTCAATTCGCGAAGATCGCGCGAGCAGATCGAACCTGCACCCCAGTTGATTGCAATGCTGACTGGTGTGAGACCCGAACAAACTGCATATGTAGTATCCTCGAGGGGCCGCTATTTCATCCAGCTCGTAGCGATCACTGTTGTGCCACTCGCCTTGGCCACCAAACCACTGCGACGATCTCAGGTTTGTGCATATTTTCAGCGAAACAATCACATCAGCCATCGTCCGAATGTCGAGCCGCTCGATGTACTCGTTTTCCATCAGTACAAACGTATGCCGTAGTCCGCGTGAATACACAAGGGCCGGCACTAAATCGCACCGGAATACGCATCCTACCGCGATAACATTCTTGGCCGCATCTATCAGCACCGCTCCCAAGTCGTACACCTCGTTCTGCCATCGGCGACCGAACTCAACTTGACCAGCACATTCGCGACCAATTGCTCTTGATAAAATTGATTTCGTTGTAGACTTCACATGGTGTGCCATGCCCGTTGGGGTCATTTCAGGGAAATTCTTCGATCCTGGGCTTGTGATAACTTGTTTCATCGTGACTCCAATTTAATAATGACCGGGATTTGTCTACAAAGGGTGTCGCCACTTTATACTTTTTTTTACGACAGATTGCACTCGATTTGCTGTGTCTCTGAAATTGGACTACTCATCAAGCATGAAAGTAGCATATTCGCTTCGGAGTGGGTGGGTGATTGTTGATTGTTGCCGACATTGCAATAGCTTTTGCTTTTTCCGCCACCACTTTTGGATGGTTGTGGCGTATGCATTATTCCACATGAGTGTTAGGATCTCCTGGCGTCGCTGATCCTCCAGTCGGCCCTTCAATTCGTAAAACCGAGCTCGAGCCTGCTTGGCTCGATACGCATTCTGCAGCAATACAGCGGCATTCGTTTTTCTTTGTACAGCATTTTCCACGCGCATCCCAATGCAGCTAATGAACCGAGTGTATCGGAAAAAGTTGAACAGCACCCGCTTTGCTTTTGCTAGTTTATCGCGCTTTGCTTTGGCAGCAGCAATCCGTGCTCTTGTTCGGCGCATCCAAGTCTGAATGGAGATCGCTGCGTGATACCGTGTCAGATGATGGCGCCAAGCAAGAACGTCCCCCTTTTTCTCAATGTAGCGTACAATAGCACGCGTAATTACACGCGATGCTCGTTGTTGCTTCATCCAAACTGCACACCGCAGTCGAAAAAGGTAAGATCCATAGACACGCTGGACTTGATGGGCAGCCACATTGTACGCTAAGAAGCGTTTTTTTCGCTTGAACATCCTTCTAGAATGAAATCCTCGCCAACCAGCTTGGATAAGTGTCGCGGCATGATGCAGGTGGTGGACAGCTGCTGTCCGTTTACCTCTCACACCGCGTATCCAACTTTGAATGGCTACTGCAGCAGCAATAGCTTCATCTTTACGTTGACGAGCTGTGCTCGTCGTCCATCGGCCCCACACGCGAAACACTACACACTCGAGTCTCTTGCGTGATCTCTGGAGAACCCATAGCGCACATTTCCTATTAGCAAAGACAACAAATTAGACACATCTACGGGATTGAAAATCACAAATTAGCTGTAAACGCACAGGCGGCAAAACCTGCGGACCTGCTGGTTGCATTGTATCCACGTCGTTTGCTGGCGCCAGTGAGCAAACCTCCGGCGCTTGGCTTGGTAGCAATGTCGGGACACGACGATCTAAACATTAATGAACAATATATGTACGTTTGTAGGAGACTGGAATTGCAGATCAGACTTAACGTAGTTCGTACCGATAGTTTTTCAACTGCAAATTGCTTTCTTGTGGCCATGGAGCGAGTAACCTCTTCCATGCAATGGTCGCGGACCCATTCACGAATTTCGAGTGGGCAGGCTTCCAACTTTGGAGTTGCAGACGACTTAGGCGCAGCGAGAACATTATGCGGTTTGATTGGTATCCTGGTTTGCTTTTGCGGTAGTTTTGCTCGTGCTGGCACTCGTTTACACACGATCACTTCTGGGAGCATCGCACTGTTTGTATGCACAATTGGTAATGCTCGACTGCGAATCCACGTATTTCGCGCGAGCTTATCACATAATGAAGTGGGTGGTGCCTTAGGGGAATGAGCCTTGACCCACTCTTCTTGCCGACGAAGCATGACAAGGGCCATCTCCAGTTCCATAACTTGATCATACGTTAGATCCACTCCTCGCAGAAAGCTAGCACTCTCTAGCGTGCTAGCGACATTTGAATGTGTAAGCAAGAATAGCACATCCTCCACCGCCAAACACCTTAGACGGAACTTGTCCTCCCAGAGTGAAAGTACGTGCTCACGAAAGCTGTTGGCTGGTGCGTGCAAGCCCGTGCTTTTATCAGATGGTATGGCGAGAGCTTGATTTGTAGTTGCACCAACCAGTGGCAGTGCAACTGAAGAACGTGCAGACACGAAGGTCGTTCGAAATGGCCCTACAGATCCGTTGCGCTTGTTCCTGCCATCTAAACCATTCAGCACCTTGCGCTTTCTGTTGTCAAAAGTTTTGGGAGCCAGCATACGTCTTGCCTCGCAAAGATTCCTTTGCTCCGGCAAAATCTCGTCTAAGATATTTGCCACACTCCAGTTTGCCCCATTAAGAGCAGCGAGACGCCCAATCAAGGTGGCGAAACCTACAACAACCAGATAGGACGTGTGTCAGCAAGTAGGGATACCTGAATGCCAAGCTTGTCATTTCATTCTGACGGGGAATACCTGCTTCACGATTCCTGCTACCATCACTAAACGCATCAAGACCCGCTTGTCGTTTCTGCATCTGTAGCAATTTTGTGGTCTCTTGCTGATTCAGTTGTCAGGAAATGGTCTGGACTCCCAGCTAATTTTGGTTTTTCATTCATTCAAATCAACGCGCAAGTTCAGATCCTTTGCCTCCATAAAATCGAGAAGTTCCTGGCATTCATCTTCACTCAAATAAGCACGCATCACGCGTAACCCATCCATGTAAAGTGCCTTGCTCCATGCACAGGCTGCAATTCCACGGTATAACACCTTTTTCGCCGCATCCACCTTTCCGAGCGCTACCTCGAAGTGCATGTACAATCCCCAGCAGAGCGCGTTGTCTTTGGTCCGAATCTGATTCACCATACTTTCAAATATTTGCCGGATACGAGTAATTGCAGTCGTATTCATACCCCAGTTATGAAAAAGGCAGCATGTTGCACGGGAGGGTTTGTCGTCGTTGGTCGACTGCGCAGTCTCTGATAATTCCTGGATCGTCGCGGCTCGCTCAATGCGGCAAAATTCACAGAGCAGTGCGAATAACCACTCCACCAATTTCGGTGAATCATAATGCCGTCGCGAGCG
The DNA here is from genome assembly GCA_001314375.1 of Phytophthora podocarpi. Taxonomy (NCBI): domain Eukaryota; phylum Oomycota; class Peronosporomycetes; order Peronosporales; family Peronosporaceae; genus Phytophthora; species Phytophthora podocarpi. Next base: position 55,313 of record LGSN01000021.1, read on the forward strand.
ATTTTCAACCTGAAGGAAGTAGTTGCGAAGTACCTGTGAGATCGTGTTTCCCGTCTCGGAGTCGACAAAGAGCCGAAGAAATAATTCGTTGTACGGAAATTTCTCCACTGCCCCACCGATTGACGAGCGCCATACACGGGGCGCAACTGTAGGGAAGAAACCTGACACTTGATGCTGCTGCATGAATTCCAGAAAGCAAGTCCACATCCATGCTAACTGCGAGCAGGTCTGATGCTCTACGTTGGCCAACGCCTCGCGATATTCTTGGCAAGCTGCCTCAAATCCGTGATAGGCGTACACGACGAGTGCCAAGTTGTGCAAGCAGTAACCAGCCCAGCAATCTGATCGGTAATGTGATCTACGCATTGTTTTGCAACCCTCATGACCTCGCGTAGTAGATCTGGCGCAATGCTGAAGTGCAATGCCGAGCTCCGCTCGATATCTAGCAACGAGATTTGTTCCTGTCAACGGATCGGACATTAAGAGCTTCTGCAAGTATTCGTGAGCCCGTTTTCGATGTTTTTTCGCGATCGTGCCCAGTGTTTCCTTCTCCTTGCCGTCTAATTGCACAGGTTGCCACACATTCCACAGTGTATACAAACACCGCAACAGACGGTGGTCCCCGTGGTCACAAGCCTTCTTTTGATCACCGATGGAAGACCACATCTCTAGCCGCGCGTGAAGAAAAGCAGAGCGATGGATAATTCTAGCCAACGAGGCATTGTTTGAGGATGGAGCACCGAGTGACTTGAGCGTATTCTCGCAGATCCGTCGTACTTGACGTTCATTTCCCAGAGTAAGCTCCAGCTTGGCGTAGGCGTGAAGAACAGCAAAATCTGTATCGCCGTTCGCAGACTTTTGGGCTAGGTTCTGACTTAAACGCCGGGCGTGCGCTAAACTTTCCGCTTGTCCGCTGGCTGTACGTGTAACCTCAGCTTCGAAGCCAATCCAGAGGCATTTTAGTATACTTCCGAAATTCACATCAGTATTGTGGAAGATATCCAATGCTTGTGCAAAGACTCTACGCACAAATGCCACCTTGCTAGGGTCACGTAGCACACCTTGCTTCACTGCAACGTCACCAAGAAGGGAATTCTCGAGCAGCATCTTTCGATCGCACGGATCAAGAAACAACGTATGCTTTCTGGAATCGTTTGCTTGAGGGTTAAGTGCAGATTGAATTGGAGCCTCAAGCAGCTCGTAATCTTCACGGCTGTCTGCATACATTGACTCGCAAACGGGAAGGCTAGTCTCCCATGAATACTCGCCACGCCAATCTACGCCACAGATATGTAGCAACTCAGCAATAAGCCGCCATCGGTGTGCCACCGGAACAGAAAACAAAAATGGCTGGATTTCTTCCGTCAGTGTGGCACGGTCCGGTTGCTGCTCAATAAGGCCTTGGTGTAGAGGGTTGCTACACTGCAGCGGGGCCCATTGCAATTGTGTCTGTACTTCTTCGCGCATCAGCCATTGCACAAAGTGGTCATCTTCTTTAACCGGATCATAGTTCGCACGTTGATCTTCTACTTGCAATTTTGTTGCTGCAAGCACTGCATGTTTCAGCTTTTCATTTTCAAGTAATTGAGTTTGTCGAGCACGAGCACTTTCCGTACCGCGTAACTCGCTTAGAATGCGCTCGTACTCCCTCGTATCGTCAGCTTCATCAATGTTAATGCGGTACCCATGCAAGTTGCTGTAGATAAGCGTGCTGTCCCGTCTGGATTCCATATCCGAGTCATCACTTGCTGCAGAGTTTGCTGGATTTGAGTCGAGGTCGTTTTTTTTCTTTTTGCTATCCGCAGTTTTTGCTTTTTCTTTTGTGCGTGACTGCCGTTGATATACTGCAGAAGCGGACAACAGATTCTGCTTGTGCTCTTTAGAGCGCAATACTTCAGGAGGGTTCATTTGGTCGACAGTGGTAACACAAGTTTTCTGGATGTAGTCTTCGAACTCAGCGGCAGAAAGTTTAGGAGGATCTTCTTCCAATATTCTAGTGCTCGAACCAGTTTTATCCCCCCGCTCGTCACCAAATCTCACCGCATCATCATCATTCCACCGTGAAGCAAACTTTCGCAACATTTCCAAATGTGTTTCTTTGGTGCCACTCCTAGCAACCATGACAGTCTCGTTCAGGCTGAAATCTAGTAGAGCTTGGAGCTGAGCGATTGAGCGTTCGACATAGCCTGCCTTTTTCTCAAATACGCACATGAGGAAGTGAAAATCGAGTAGCACTACCGACAACTCCTCCCCTTGTGTGGCAAGTGATCTTGCCTCAGTCTTTTCACTCGAGTTTGAAGCCGAGGGTGATGGTTTAGTCGTCGTCGCTGTCTCATTCACATCGCTTGCGCTTTCCGCTCTCAAAACTGCCAGTATACGCGCGTACAAATCGCGCACAGACTGCATCGAGAAGGTACCAAAGTGTTGGTGCCGACTTTGAAGTAGCTTGAACCATAGCTCGCTGTTCGTCAGATCTTCAGCGAGGAGACTCTCCAGCTGCCGCTGAAACGAGTCGACATCACTGCTTTCAACGTTCCTTTGAGATTGCAACGACATGTTTAGCTTCGCGCGATGCAGCTCCCGTGATTGAGGATTACTGGCGAGCGCTCTTGCTAGAATTGCCGTTTGCTTTTCCACGACGCTTGCTTTCATGGCTGAACTCGTCTTTTTGGTCTTGGTGTGGAGGCGCATTGTCTGCTCCTGGAAGGCCATCAAATCAAGCCAATTGTTAATGATATGTGGGCTCGCGGCGACAGCAGCATTGAACCTTTTGCTGCGTTCCACGATATGCTGTTCCACACTTTGTCCGTCGGTTAGCAGAGGGGTATGGTCGCGCATCTCATCCATATCACCATTGACGTCAAGCACCGGGTCAAGCGGAATGAATGCCATTTCGGGTGGATAGCTCATGACCATATTAGCGGTCTGGTCGGGTTGGTTGCTGTGATCCACTTCGGTGTTAGCTGCCGCGCGAGATAATCTTTTCTCCGAGTAGGCAAGATACAGACGCTTCTGTCGACCGTCTCTCTCCATTTTGCGTGCCTGCAGCGAGAAATATCGATCCGAGTCTTGCTTTTCTTCCTGCTTGCCAGGCATTTTGTTGCTGGTATATTTTGGCCGTGCATGAGATATCCATGCACCTGTGACCAGGTTCCGTCGTGTAGCCAACTGGTAGAGCGGCTGATCAGGGACATACGCCGATCCGAAGAACCGATTGTCGCGGTCACCGGCGCAGTCGAATTCAAAAAGTTTATCCTCCTCATCTGCCGCTACTTGCCCATGAACCACAACAACAGCAGACTGTTTTACGATCTGGATCTCTTGCTTACAGCTGCGCGACCGAGATCGAGACCGGGAGCGCGAATTGCTGCGGCTGCGCCGTCGGCTCCGTCGAGAACGGTGACTAGAGCGGTGAGTATCGTCATCACCACTGCTATCGGATGGACTCCGCGACCTGCGTCGCTTCTTGCTCTTGCTCTTCTTCTTGTGTTTAGAGAGATGACGAGTGTCACGTGACGTCACGGCTGACTCCTCACTGCGTCGGTTCTTTTCCTTGTGTTTTTTCTTCTCTTTGTGGCGATGTTTACCATGCCGATGTTTGTGTATTTGCAATGCAGACACAGACGACTCGGTTGCATTTTGCTTCGCTTTATCGTCGCTCTGGCCAGAGGAAAAACTCTTGCCAATACTCAGCCAATCTAAGGCACAAGGACACGCAAGAGTTAGTGCGATATCATGGACACCTGCCAACAACTCATTAGCATACCGCCAGCAGTCTGCACATTGCCGCTTTGTTCTGCAGCGACGTCCTGAGACGAACTCGTCTGCCGACCTGCTGCAAACATGCCGCGGATGAATGTGGTCTCAATAACAATGACTACCGGTAGTCAAAATATAGTCCGCCGAAAACGGTGATTGATCAAAATATAGTCCAGAATACAGAAGCAACGTGATTCGCTGCCTAATTTATTAAATTCATGGAGGTAGTTCCATGCGCACATTTGAAAGTGCAGAGCATGAAGCGTTCCCCGTCTAAATCAATTTCAATTTAGGGATGCTTTTGTGAAGTTATAAGATACAGGGAGGGCAAAAAATATGAGGGTCGAGTCTCCACACACCTACCGTAAGTTACTCACTTCGACACCCAGCGTGTCAACTATGAGCGGCGAGAAGCTCGCAACACACACGCCGCCCTTGGACCTGATGAACGAGGAGGAGGTCTCTGCGTACATTAAACAGAAGATCCGCGTGTTCAGCAACTTTCCCAAGCCCGGCGCGGATTTTAGCGATGTCACGTCGCTGTTGCTGGACCATGTGGCCTTCCAAGTGGTCATCGACGCCCTCAAGCTCCGGTATGCGGACCAGCGGATCACCCACGTGGTAAGCTGCGAGTCCAGAGGGTTTATCTTCGGCGCGCCGTTGGCGTTGGCTCTCCAGGCTGCTTTTGTGCCGGTGCGTCGCGCCCGGAGACTCCCAGGAGACGTTGTGGGCGTGGACTACGTGTCGGGCTTCTACACTGGCCGCATGGAGATTCACCAGGACGCCATCACGAACGGGGGCCGCGTTGTCATCATCGATGATCTGGTCGCATCGGTGCGGCCGTTTGTGTAGCCATCTTGTGTTTTTTCGGTAGTCGCATAAGAACTCATTAAAGATGCTGTTGTTGTTTGCCAGGGCAACACACTCAAGGTCACGGTCGAGCTCGTTGAAAAGCTCGGCGGAGAAGTGGTGGAGTGCGGCTGCGTGATCAACTCGCTGCGTTCGGCGGTGCGTTGCTGTCGAACTGCCTAGCGCTGACTTGTGTGCTACTGCCGCCGCCACTAACTGACCACTGGCTTCGCGTGTAATGAATGTCTTTCAGGAATCGCTGCAGAACATCCCGTTGTACGGCCTCACGAAGATGTGAGCGTTAGAGTGCATGCTACATGTAGCTAGAGCTTAGCCGCAGAGTGGCATTTGAACGGGGCGACATCGACCCGCAGCGTGGCCATCTCACATCGCGAACCTGTCTTTATTGATACCGTCTAAAACGATATTTTCAATTGCAAAGAATTCAACTGAGTGAAGATACAACCATGAAACAGACTCTGTGATTATCATGGAACCTGCGATCTCGCATATGCGAACAACGAGGCTTTTAGAAGACCCCAGATTCTGGCGTTTCGGAAGCGCTTGCTGGAATCAAAAAACGAAAAAAGCACGAAGGGAGAAGGTACCCTACCTACCCGTGTGTCTGCAGCTATGCCTCCGAAGCAACGTATCCGCCAGCGCTTCGGGCCCAGCCAGGACTATCTTCTGGTTGTGCAGGTGAACACGGACCTGCCGTTCCGCGCGCCATACGGAGGACTCATGGCCGGCTGGGAGAAGGTCGCCACGACCCTCAACGGCTGCAGTGCCTTCAAGATGCACCACCTCAAGGGACCTATCGCCAAGAACCGCTTCGAGCGCCTCGTGGGACGCCACCGCAGCTGGATGAAGAACGGTAGCCACCCAGACAACGCGCCGTCGCAGGACGCTGCCTTCCAGAGCGTCATGACCGAGCTGGTGCCCAAGCTGGACGCCGCGGAGGCGGAGCCGCTAACCCATACACTGGGCAAGCGCGGCCGCCCCCGGAAGATCCGGTCGGAGGATGGACTGGCCCCCCCAGAGAAGAAGCCATCGCTAGTAGCCGCGCAGGTGGCTATTGCTCCATCCCCATTGGGGCCGCAGCCTTCTTCGACGACCTCTCTTCTTGTGGATTCCGAGGACCAGGCGTTGCCCATTATTACCAAGGCCACCCGCCAACGGTTCACTCCTGGAGACGACCTCTTGCTCGTCAAGTATGTGAAGGAGTCGCTGCCGTTCCGTGCCAAGTTTGGTGCGATTTCTGCGGCATGGGAAGACGTGGCGTACAAATTGGACAACAGTCCGGAGTTCTCGAAGGATAACATTAAAGGCCCAATTGTGCGCTACCGCTTTGAGAATCTGGTGTCCAAGTACCGTGAGCGCGTCAAACGCAACAGCGGACGCGTTGTGGGACCGAAGGGTGCTCCAGCGGGTGAACTTGAAGTGCTGATGACAGAATTAGTGACGCTGCTGGACGGTGGGGACCCTGTCAGCGCTGCTCTGCTTGCGCAGAACGTGGCAATCGCCACTGGTGCAGTCAGTGCAGTGGCAGTACGAGAGGTTCCTCGCACATCTACGAGCCAGGATGAGGATTCAACCAGTAGCACTAGCGAGCCATCGTCGCCGGTCTCCACTACCTCTGAAGTCGCCTCAGCCGCGACCCAGAGCTTCATCACCCCTACGCCTGACCCCGAGCCGACGACGGTGCCAACGTCAACGAAACCGGCGACGATCTCTCCTGTGTTGAATGGCACTGACCCCACAAGCATCGCTGAGCTTAAGGCCCTGCTTCAAGAAATGGTGGAGCAACAGACTCGGGCCACAGAGCAGATGCTGCTGCTGCAGCGCGAAGAGCGCCGCCTGGAGGCTAAGCGGCGAGAGCGGGAGCTCGAGCTCGAGCGCGAGGAGCGCGAGAAGGACCGCCAGGCGCTGACTGCCACGGTGATGTCGGCGATGAAGACGTTTCTGGAGCAGAACAATTGCAAGAACTGAGTGACAATGATGTAGTTCGTAAAAGGGCGCTATGATTTTAGCAATATCTCTTTAGCACATACCGGGCTGTCATTACCCGCGTCTATTAAGACCACGCACATGCGAGCAGCATGTGTGAACCTGAACATCGGCGTCAACTTCCTTCGAAGTCTATCTACGTGACGATTTGCCTGACAGACGACAGCTGGGATCAGGTCTTTCTTTCCCTCAGGCCACACTTCTGAAGAACGTCTCTAATCGCATCGAGGAAGCGAGAATTGAATATGCCAGACAACGCCGGCTCATGCTTCGCAGGCACTTGCTGTGCAACGTGTGGCGCCGGCGAAGGAACCTCCGCGAATGACAGCAACCGCCGACGCCTTGCCGGCGATGACCCGCGCCGCCGCGTCTACGATACATCGCGCGATGTGACCGTGCAGCCCGTGGTGATGTCACAGATCCGCGCGCCGCAGCCCCAAGTGCGCGCCAACGACTAAAGGAGGCATCCAAGTACATGTATGCCGCAACGAAGGAGTCTTCGCAGAAGGACTGCACGACGCCAGATACTGTACTAACTTGAAGTGGCGAGCTGTCTTTGGAAATGGCTACGAACCAGGAAGAAGCAGCACATCTGCGATAACGAATAAACTCCATTGCCCGCGGACAAGGCATCCTCATGCACAAAATGCATTGCCGCTAGCCGGCGGATTATGATACGTCCGACGTGGGTAAATAAATTGCTCGACCATCAACCGCAGATTTCGGCGCGTTTCTGCTGAAGGTTCGTTCTCAATTGCTGAGACACAACCATCTTACAATTTTCAAGTGTGCACACGTCACATGATTGCTAGAAATGAAAGCCTAGAATGGCTACTGCTCACGGCAGTGCCGTGAGAGATCTCATTGCAAGAATTGCTGGCAGAGCAGCAAGCCAAGAAGCCCAAGAGATAAAGCTGAAAGCCAACCGACCAACTTAAGAAGCTCTCGGGAGAAAGACAACTATGTGCGGACCAGACGACGGATGCGATGTATGCTGCATGGACGACTGCTGCGGGTGCTTGGCAGGTATGTGCTGTGCCTCGTGCTGTCTTGCTAGCGCGTCAGCGGCAGACAACGGCGACCGACGTGGACGAGGTGGCTATGATTCGCCGCGAGAAGTGTACGTTCAACCAGTGGCTGTTCAGCAAGGCTACGGACCCCCGCCTCCAGGATACGGACCACCACCTCCAGGATACGGACCACCACCTCCAGGATATGGACCGCCACCTCCGGAGGCTCCACCGCGCCGTGACTACTACTATTAATCTACTCAAGGTAGTCCAAGTACACACAGTGTATGAACACTTCGGGTGAAGCTAGCGAAGACCTCACTTTCGCAACGAGCGTACTGTCCTGTTGGAGATAAAGTAAATAAAAAAAGTTAGTTCAAACGATTGAAGTGACAGTCTCAGATCTTGGAATCAGATCCCGAAGAGCGGAGAGGAGGAATCTGCTGCAAAGTATCATGGGAGGTAAGACCGTGGTGGGCACGCGGCTCCATTGGCACAGCCACTCGCAGCATGAGCGCATCGACGTCGACAAGGTGCTAGGCCAAGTGCGTGCTTTCTGCTCTCGCGCGGCCACGTACTCCGACGGCGGAATTCTGATTGCTGTGGGGCTGCCTGAGGCAATTGCCGGATCCATCACAGCCGCTCGTTCATCGGATGGAGATGCATCAACGACCAGCGCCTTCATCGACTCCGTGCGCGAGTTCATGACCCAATTGCAGAGCGAAGTGACTGCAGGAACCCTTGCTGGCAAGGTGGAGATTATCCCCATGCTCCATTGGGGGAAGTTCGTGCCGGCCCTGAATGCGTTGATCGGAACGGCCGCCGACCACTTCCCCAAGGCCAACACACTTCTCTTGCAGTCGCTGGAGATCGATGTGGACGCAGCTAGCGTGAATTCGCTGCGCTCGCATTTTGACCTCACGCGCGATCTTGTGGTGGGAGCGGCGCTGCCTGGCCACGACTTCCAGCCGGGTCCTGAGAGCCAACCGATCGAGTTGAGCGGCTTGACGTCGCCGTGGAACACGCTCGCGCTGTGGAACCTGGAGCAACTGACGAAGGTGGGGTTTGCACTGATGGGAGACGCATTGCGCCTTGAGGTCGACGAGATCGGCTCTGCCGCAGGCATCGAAGAAGTCGCCACCATCGCAATGTACCAGCAACTCTACATGAACACTACATCACCTACGACGGCCAAACTGGTGCGAGTGCCTAGCATCGCGTGGCAAGTGGACGGACTAAAGGATCCCAAGCGTCTCGCGTGGCATGAGAAGAAGATGGCGAGCAAGCAGCAACGCGCAGCTGCACAGATCGTCCACTTCGGTGGCGTGGCCCCAGGCTGCGTGTATCACTTGGACGCTTGAAGTTGGAGGGTATCATAGCAGTGAACTTCAGTACAACGAGCTCTTTCTAGTATATAGCGATTTCAATCGTGACCTGAGCAGGGCCCGTTTCTGAATCTGATACCGCACGATGTGACGTAGCACACTTCCACGCATTGAGCAGCACAAGAGCAAAGCATGAGCGGCACGACGGTGGTGGGCACAAGGTTGCACTGGCAGAGCCACACGCAGAGCGAGCGGATCGATGTGGAGAAGTTGCTGCGTCAATTGTGCGAGTTCTGCGCCCGTGCAGCGACGTACGCGGATGGCGGCATCCTCATCGCCGTGGGGCTTCCAGCTGCGACTGCTGGCGCTATAGAGTCAATCTTACCCTCTTCTTCCAAGGCCACCAACGTACCGGTATTCGTTGATTCGGTGCGGGAGTTTATGACGAAGTTGCAGAACGAAGTGGCCACCGGTGCAATCGCTGGCAACGTGGAGATCATCCCGATGCTGTACTGGGGGAAGTTCGTGCCGGCGTTAAATACTCTCGTGGGCACTGCAGCCGACCATTTTCCCGACGCAGAATCACTGCTGCTTCAATCTCTGGAGATCGAGGTGGACGCGGCTAGTGTCGCGTTGTTACAGTCTAACTTCGACCCAGAGCATGATCTTGTCGTGGGTGCGGCATTGCCCGGACACACCTTCCAACCCGATCCAGCTATACAACCGCTAGAACTGAGCGGGTTGACGTCACCGTGGAACACGTTGGCACTCTGGAACTTACAACAACTGACCAAGATCGGCTTTGCGCTCATGGGCGACGCGTTGCGTCTGGAAGTTGAGGGTGTCGGCCCTGCCGGCGGGGACGAAGAGGTCTCGACCATCTCCATGTACCAGCAACTCTTCGCCAAGACATCAGCCCCCTCACGAGCGAAACTTATTCGGGTACCCGACGTCGTCTGGCAGGTGGGCGATTTCAAGGACCCCGAGCGCGTGGCCTGGCACACGATGAAAATGTGCAGCAAGAAGCAGCGCACCGCGGCGCAAATGGCGCACTTCGATGGCGTGGCCCCAGGCCGCGTGTACCACATAGAACCTTCACTTCAACGGTAAGAGGTTGGTAAGCTTAGAGCAAGAACATAAAGAGGTTGATACTGTGGAGCAATGCATCGCTCTTAGAGCAGCCGACACTCGGAAGTTGAAGGCGAACTTGGGTTTGATGACTCCCATCCTTTGGCTCCTTTTGTTCACGCCGCGCAATCTGCGACACCGCGACGGACATTATCCCGCTATTTACGGTAGAGCGTCCTCTTGAAGCCAAAGTTGCTACAGCGACAGACGACGTTACGGAGGCTGGCGGCGAATGATTTCGGGCGATGGCATCCAAGCGCGCGCAGCCTCTCTGCGCAAGGAAGCGACTAGGCGGTGGCTCGTGAAGGACGAGCTGGTGTTCCTACTGCTGCACTACAAGCTGGTGAGCGTGCCGGTGCTCCACTCGCTGCAGCTGCGACCGCCAAGTACGTCGCGTGGTCGCGTTCCTTAATTAAATGTACGGACTGACCCGCTGGTGCTGCTGTTGTTGGTGATACCTATGTTGACAGGCGGCACTTTGCTGTTCTACAACACGCTAGAGGTCTCGGACTACAAGAAAGATGGCTGGCACTGGCAGAAGCGCAAGGACAAGAGCGGACGGGTGCGGCGACGACGCTTTTGGAGCTGATGATGATGAAGTTCTAACCAACGTCATGTGGACTGTGGCTGTTGTGTGGCGCAGGTTCGCGAGGACCGAGCGAAGCTTGTAATTAACCGAGAGGTCATAATCCTGGGAACGTATGTGCATTCCGCAGACACTTCCGTAAGTTGGCTTGCTGGCATCGTAAATAATTGGGCGCTCTCGTTAATGGGTTGATGGTTGGTTGGTTGGTTGCAGACATTCCATCGGAGGATTTATTCCGTGCGCGATGCCAAGGAGAATATCGTCTTCGTTCACTACTTTGACGAGGTGAACAAGGAAGCTACGGGACGCCAAATGCCGTCAGATGTGAGCAAAGGGATAAAACGGTCGTTACCCGTTGCCAAAGCAACAATGTCGCCATCCTGGCAACCAAGTCCTCCCAAGCCTTTGTCATCAGATGAAACAGTTGACTCCTTCATGAAAAGTATGTAGGTGGTCTATGCATTCTCCGGTCTTCCGATCTCCTGACTGTCATTCTGTGTGATTTTTTTGTCCAGACTGTTTCGAGATGGACTTTGAGCCTCAAGCGACATCGTATCAGACTTCTTCGTTTCCCATCTCGGATGCGGATCTGCTGCTATTGAAGGACAATGGCATGGACGGGATTACCACAGAATTCGGTGCCGACGACCTATTTAATGACCTAGCTTCTGCAACCTCCACAGAAAATAGCATAAATGGCTTGGGAGGCCAACTGACTTTTGAACTGGCTGAAATTTCAGATTTCTCGCCAGATTGGGACTTCGGAGACGGTGGGGCCAAGATCTTAATCTGCCTAGCGGCAAAACTTCCAGAGAGTCTGGCTCAAGATCCAATGAAACTGTTTGTGCAGTTCGGTGCCAAGCGAGTGCTTGCGGAAAAAGTCTCGGATACAGTACTGCGTTGTACGGGTGCGTCTATATTACCTGCACGTTTCCTATCAAATGGCGTCTATGCTTTACAGATGCTTCGAAGTATGACTTAGTACTAACGGCTCGTTTAACAAAAACTTTGCTGCACGTGTTTTTAATCAGCTCCTAATTCTCGAGATCTTGGCAGCGTCGATATTTACCTGTGCCATTGGAGTGGATCACTGCAACAGGAGAGCATCCAGCTGTCCCACAAAAAGAAGTTCACGTATCGAAGTCACTACCAGGTGTCCCCTTCACTTGTGGGCGAAATTGCTAAGGATACACGCGTTCCTGAAGCAGGATCTATTGATCCGTTGGAACTTACAGCACCATATCCTGTGCATTGCACCTTCGGCACCGGCAAGCGAGGTCGATCACCGACTGTTCTATCTCATGCAGTTGTTGACAGTAAACGGTCAGAAGACAGATTTTCTGGGTCAAACAGAAATCTGTCGACATACGTCGAGTCGGATTGTAAGCCATCGATCATTATTTGGTGTGTATCCTAGATGCTCACACTTTCCATTGTTTGGTATGATGTGTTTAGTGGACGAGCGGCAGTGCAAGATTCGAGTGGTGGAGCGGCTGTCCGAATTTCACCAGGCGATACGCACAAAAGCAGCGGAGCCTGCAGCTAAAGGTATCATTTCTGTCACTTCTGGAAGTTGTAGCGGCGAGGGCGAAAGGGATATGCCTTCAGAAGAAGAAGACAAACCGTCTTTACCAGCTATGCTGCCATCTCCGGGTACATCAACTAACCAAGTGCAGCACGCTAGCCAGCAAATATCTCAAGCGAGTGTGTCTGTGGAGCCTTCAGCCACGTTAATGTCTTCCAGTGAAACATCGACTTCGTTGGACGATTGTACAATCGAGGCACTGAGCGACAATGAGTTAGAGCAGCTCTCCGAAAAACTACTCGAGCGTGTCGTGCGTCAGCTTGTGACAGTCGCACACACAAGCGAAGAGCTGCTGGAGGAGCTCAACTCACTGGATGAAGCTGGTTTGAGCTTGCTGCACTACGTGAGCTTCTACAACTATTCACAGTTGGTGCCTGTACTGGTTGCTCACGGTGCACATATCAATCAGCAAAGTACACAAGGGCAAACAGCGCTTCACCTAGCAGCAGGGTGTGGACACAATGATGTGGTCGATGTACTGCTGCAGTCTGGAGCAGATTTGCAAGTGCGTGACTTTGACGGACTTACTACTGCTGATCGTGCAGAAAAGTCTGGCCACACAGACGTTGCAGCGAAATTGCACCATCACATGGGGGATGACACCTCTAGCGACTTGGGTGTTGTCGATGATATATATGGATTTGGTGGATCGCCGATGGAGATTGACGATGCCCCGACGCCTTACATGGACGCTGGAGACATGGGCCTCTTGGAAGACAGTGGCCATGAGGTGACTAGCGTACGTCCACCATGTTCTCACTCTAACAGTTGTGAGAGTCCTTGTGAGGCAAGCTTATCGTCGAAAGCGATCTCTTACGTAAGTGCTTGTCATTCTTGGTGTTGTTACTGGATTGCATTGCTAATTGGAATTCATTGGCTTTGATTGTTATTCCGCAGATGGGAGAGAATCAAGAGCACAATCGAAAGCTTCTGCTTGGGGCCTTTTCTACGATGAGCTTGCATGATAAATGCGCGCTCTCATTGAGTATCTCGAGAGACTCGGCGGGCCACACAGCCCGGCGTCGTGAAAGCAGCGTTGGAGAAGATATTCTAATCTCTCCCAGTAGCAGCAGTACGGGGACATCGGCGGGCTTTGGTTCATCTCCGGCAAGCATGGTTGGCATGGATACCAACCTTATCGGTGGTCGACTAGTGCTGCCTGGAGCTGAAAATGATTCGGATGTCCAGAGTGTAATTGCCGAAGATGAGGAAGGTTTAAACAAGCTTCAAGTAGCCATGGAACTCATGGGCCCAGAAGAAAGACAGTCGCTGGAAGACGAGGTGAAAGTGCTGCAGCACGGTATCCGAGCGTGGTTGCTCAAGCGGAACTGCAAGAACATGCGTGAGACGACCAAGCAGCTTCGCGAAGCCACGCAGAGTATTGAGCAGCAAGAAGCCGCAGAACACCTTTCTTTGATGGCAAGTGAGCAATCAGAACGTGAGCGTGCCGCCGTGACTGTCCAGGCCGCAACGCGGAGTATGCTAGCTCGACGCAGTTTCCTGCAGACCAAGCACGTTGCAATTAAGTTCCAAGCTGCCACACGCGGTGTGCTTTGCCGCAAAAATTTCGCCCGCATGAAGGCACATGCTCTAGCCTCACTGGTGATCCAGCGCAATGTTCGCGAGTGGTGGAACAAGCAGCCAGCTGCAACACGACCAGGAAGCATCGATAATGAAGCGGACGACGACGAAGAAGAAAAAGACACAGAAGAAGAGAAAGCACTGATCCCGCCAGACGCGTATGAACTACATGTAGCGTTGCGTGACGAAGTGCACCACAGCCTGTAAATCGTAAATCCCGCCACCGAAGTCATAACAGTGTAGCATAGTCCAACATCCAACATCCAACATCCAACCACCTTCTTGCAGCACTGCACGCTCCATCTCTCGTTCTATTTGCCGCTCCCTCTCCATATCGACGGCTGTAACGTGCTGTTGCTGGAACCACCTAAAAACTGCCTTAATCCATGGCCTCAGCTCCTTCGTCCGTGAATCGTCGGAAGCCCGGGATGGGGGGAGTCCAGGTGGCCATGCCGCGCTCCTCCGGGGCAGGAGCGTCGTCGATTTCCAGTGCCTCAGCCTGCAGCTCAGCGGGTAGCGCGTTGATGGCCTCCCACTTGAGGTCGATCTTGGTCTGCACATCGCGCATGAGGTGGTTGTGCTCGATGGTGCTCATGACGTTGAAGCGGCGGCCGATCTCCTGGTGGCGCTGCTGCTCCTCCTCTGTCCACTCCTCCCTGCAGCACAACATTCAAGCAAAAATTAGCGTGTTGTTATGGTATTGTAGCGCAAAATACAAGTGCAACAGCGACGTACGCGTCCGGGTACTGGCCCTTGATGGCGCGCAGCATCTGCTCGAAGTTGGCGTCGTCGCCGCCCTTCTTGCCCTTCTTCTTCTTGTCCTTGGACGCGAAGCCGCGTACGCCCGCAGAGGACGCGGCGACGTCCGCCAGTGCGCAGACGGCCGCCCGCTTGGCGGCCACGGAAGTCACGCTACGCAGCAGCAGAGTCATGTCACTTGGTACTCTCTAAAGTAGCTTGAGCTCTGGACCACAAGCGCCGCCGCTAGATGCGCTAAGTACGAAGTGGTGTGTACTACACACATTAGTGTGAAATAAATACATTTATAAAAACAATAATTGTCCTGGATTAAATGTCCACCTGGTCCTCATGGTTGCTTGGATGATACTGCGCATTGGAAAAATCGGGCGATGATACGACCATGGGCGATTCGAAGCCAAAGCTACCGTGAAGAGATGGCGGCATTGACTTCATGCCCGGAGGCAACATCGGCATTGGGTTGAAGTAGTATCGCGATGGTGGAGGGCCTGCAGGAGGCGGCAGGAACTGGGGCGCATGGAACATGGAGTACGCATCGCCGTTTCCAGGTGAAAAGTACCGCACCACTTCCTTGGGTGCCGTTCTCCACAGAGTCGACTCGTTCCAGGAAAGATTGGCGCCGGCATCTGGGAGCTCGCACTGCCGTGAAAAGTCCCAGCCGAAGAGAGACGACGTGGACGCGTAGACCTGTTGCAGCTGCCACTCCAATTCCGCGTCATCTTCACGGCGACGTTGCTTCCTCTTCCACCGCTGGTGTGCGCTTCTATCGTCAATTTCATCTTCTCCACCAGACAATTCTCCATCGATACTTCGGTTGTCGAAGACACTACCCGCGTCACTATCAACATCCTCCCACGGAACGCTGACAACGTACTCATCAAACTTCCGCTTGCCTGCAAATGGAGTCCGCGCATCAAAGTCTTCAGTAGTTGGTATGCTTTCCTGGGGCTGGAATACGAGCGCGTTGGGATTAAGGCTCGACAACTTCCTCGTAGGCGTTTCCACTTCTGATGGTATGGCTTCGTCTACATCGAGCGTGACTTCATCGATGGACTCGGTTGACAAAATAGGCTGACATTCGCTATCTACTGCGATGGACAGGGGTTCAGGCATTGGTTCAGAGACTGGTTCCATCTCCATAGCGTCGTCACTCCATGGTGCAGTTGGATCATTCCTTTCCAGTTGACTATCAGCAGCAGCAGCAGCAGCATCACCCCTACTCTGGGACTTAACAGTCTCGAATATACCGGTCTGCTGTACAGCTTTAGCCGCATTCGTTGTTGATTTTTTTTTTTTTTTCTTCTTGCTCTTCTTCTTGCCGTGAGAGGTTGAATGGCTTGTTGACGAGCTTTTATCCTCTAGAGACACTTCCAGCAGTAGTTGCTCCATTTGTTGGGCTGCCTCTTTCTCCAAGTGACTGACGTAACTTCGTAAAACGAGCTGAAACGAAGAACACAACCAGCATACTACCGTTAGTGCCATCATTGAGGATAGTCAGCAGGCGAATCGAATGAATCTTACCTGCTCCACCAGCATCGCGATCAGGCGCTGGTAGTTTGCCCATGTGTTGATAGTCTCACTTTCCGTCACGAAGAGCTTGTTGAAGTTGCTCTCCGTAAGCACATGAATCGAAGTCAGGAATCCTGCCAATACGTCTCCTACCAGCGTGAACAGCCGATCCGTGCCCTCAGCCAGCTCGGTTTTCACCGTCAGAATGCCTACATCACACCGAAAAGAGTGTAAGCAAAGTACCATCAGTGTCAAAGGTTACCACCACAGTCATAACCTACGTACCTGTGCCTATATCCATGAACTCCATCGCTTCAAGGAGCTCGTACGTCTTCTCCGTAGAGGTGTCTATTGTTGCACGCGTTGACGGCAGCGTTGCTGCGCACTCTTGGACCGCCGGCGCGGCGGCAGAGGTTGCAGCTTTCGATGCTATTGTCGTTGCGGCCACCGCTGCCACTTTCTTGTTGGCAGTCGCTGTGTCTGTGGCTGTTCGATTCGACGTCTTGAGGTGGCGTTGCATCAACCCGACGCACAGCAAACTCAAGTTGAGCTTGTACAGCTGCTTCACCAGTTCTGGCTCGTCCAAAAACAAGATATGCTGTCGTTCGTTGACGCTGAGCTGCTCCCAATAGTAGCGAACGCTTTTCAGCACCGCGACGCCGTCCTCTCCACCACTGCGTCGCGTCGTCGTCAGAGGCGTGGCCAGTGTCATCCAGATGCCAGCCCCTTGTGGTCCACCTCGACTGGCTGACGGTTTTGCTCTCTTCCGTCCACGGGGATTTCCATTGCCACAGATTTTATTCACGGGATCCGCTGTGTTGCTGGCATTGGCAACGTCACAGGCGCTCGACGAACGGATGGACAGGTACGAGTTCCACACTGGAGCTGCTTGGACACAGTAACAAACAACCACAGCACGAAACGAAACAGTTAGCATTGCACACAATGCGCTTATACCATACCGTCATGGCCACCCACCTTCCGCGGTCGACGCGGCCTTCTTCACGGAGGAAATGCTGCTCCGAGATAGCGACGTCATCCTTCTAGCACTTGATTGATGACCCTTCACTAACCAACAATTATTATTGTTTTAGCAAATGAAATGATTGCATTTAAAAAAAACGCAATCATTTCATTTCTTCGTGTGTTTTTACTTTTTAATTCGTCTTTACTGTTTTTACGGCCATTTGCATTTTCTGAGACCATGGCGGACATCCAGCACAAGCGCATGGCGCTCAAGCTCAAGCAGGCGTGCGAGGAAACGGCGGCGCAGGCCATCGCGGCCACCACTGCCAGCGGACAGGCGAGTCGCATCCACGGCAAGAACCGCAAGTTCAGCAGTCGGAAAGAGGCCATGGCAGCCAAGGCAAGACGGCGCAGAAACTGATAACGGTAACTATGCAGTGCATGCAGACATGACTGACCTCGTGCTATTACTTGTCATTGCTTTACTATTGTGGATGCAGATTGCAGCTGCGAAGGCAAAGCGCGACGCGAAAGAAGCGGGAGATTAAGTAGTAGACGGGCATCTAGTACAGACACTAGGAATAGGCAAGAAGAGCGTCCGTTTTCCATTCCGTTTCGCTGTTTTTCTCGTTGACACTGATGTATTTTGAAGTGCAGCTCTGACTGAGCGAGTGAATTGGTGCTCGCGCATTGCAGCTTTTGTCCAGACTTGATTTTGTCGTACTAAGGAGGTGACAACGGATGAAGACTGCAGACAAGGCCTGCTCCTGGCCGGTGGTACGAGCACTGGTTGCGAAGAACTGGACGATCAAGAGACGGCATCCGTTCGCGACGTGGAGTGAAGTTCTCAATCCGTTGTTGTGCATCTTACTCTTTGTAGCGCTGAAGAGATTTGAGCCAGACCTGAACATTCCAGCTGGGTGGGCCACCAGCGACGCCAATAACTCTGCTCCTGGGTATGGATCTACGTGGAACCTCTACGATACGACGGACTTCAATTCAGCGTTGAGTGGAGGCTTGAGCAGTGCTGGCATTGTTGTCCCCGAGGATTCGAATAGTGCGAGCGGAAACAGCAGCTCATCCAATGGAACGCTATCAGCTAGCTCACTGCTAGGGATCCTGAGCAGCAGTCTACAAATTCCCAGATTTTACTTCACTGAAACGACGATGCCTGGATTACTGCTACGGCTATCCCTCCAGGCCTTAATGGAAGCCAACAAGCTGGACGAATTAGGAGAAGACGCGCTGATGGATTGCGCTCTAAAGTTCCTGCTGTTCGGTTACACTGGAGCAGAACGCACCATTTATCACGTCCCCAATGCGTGTAAGGGCAAAGTTGTGCCGTACAAGATTGCGATTACCCCAGATACGCCATACACGCGAAAGTATGTAGCTGCTGTATTAGAAACTTGGTACCCACGAATTGCTCTAGCACCATCCGTGCAAGGGATCTCATTATTGACAATTCCAAGCTTCGCGGATTCGCACATATTTTTCGATGACGAGATGGCTTTAGAAACGTACGTGTCTAGCAAGGATTACGGCGCTGACATCCAGCATCCAAGAGTTTACGCAGCTATTGCTTTTGAGGAATTTCCGCAAGATACTTCTACTTTTGGTGCCTTGGAAGGACATTCTATTGCATATTCTCTGCGATTCAACTCGACCGGGTCTCTCGCTGTGCCGAAGACCAAGAAGCCGAGACCCAACACGATGTTAAAGTTTGCACCAGCGGGAAACACCATGGCGTATGCAACCCTAGGCTTCATGACGCTCCAGACACTGTTGGCGCGCTTTTTCAATTGCATGCCGACATGGGACGTGCAGTCCGAGACAACAAATGGAACGTGTCAAGTCAGTCAGGCTGTCATGCCTGCAAACACAGAGAATGATCATCGACTACTAGGACAACTCGAAAATGACATGATCATTGGCACGGCCTTCACGATGCTAAACTCGGTTAAGGACTTGATCACCAGTATCGTCTCGATGACGCTTCCAAATGTCTCTGTGGATACCATTCCACCACTGAGTGTGGAAATACTGTTAGTGCCATTGCGTATGGCACCTCAGTCTTTCCATGGTGCAGGTGTCTACGGAAGTCCCACCCAGGCATTTCGTTACACTCCATTTTTCGACAAGGTAGCCTTGGTATTCCCGATTGGCTTCGTTCTATCCTATCTGTATCTCGTGTCACGTGTCATCGTGTCTTTTCTCATGGAAAAGGAAACGAGGTCTCGAGAGCTCATGCGGATTCTTGGAGCTCGGGATGGTGAACTATTTGCAGGCTGGGTGCTTGCATACCTGCCAATCTTACTGCTTGGAGCGTTTCTGCAAACTGTCGGTGCGCACGGGATGCTGTTCCCCAACTCGGATACGAAATTGTTATTCGTATTTTTCTTCACTTTCGCTACAAGCAGCTTCAGCTACGGCTTCATGATTAGCACTCTCTTCTCGAGGGCACGTGCCGGGTCGCTAGCAGGCATGGGTCTGTTCTTCATGATGTTTTTCTTATCTTACAGCTTCAGTGACGATACCAACGAAGCCAGTCGAACGTGTGCGGGACTACTCCCACCCATTTCCTTGGCACAAGGCATTGGTGTGATCGCGAAGCTGGAATCTTTTGGAATTGGAGTGAACCACAGCAATGCCAACGAAGAAATCAACAACTTCCGGTTTGCAAACGCGGTTGGCATGCAAATTCTTGACACGGTGCTCTATTTTATACTTGGAAAATATTTCGAGAAAGTAGTTCCACAGGAATTCGGGGTGGCGGAGAATTGGTATTTTTTCTTGACGAAAGCGTATTGGTGTCCACAGGCTTCAACGCTGGTGTCAGCTGAAGAGGTAGTGGATAATGAAGAGACTGAGTTAACGACTAAAAATGATGGTGTTGAAACGGTCCGACAAGACCTGGAGATGCAAGAAAGTAATGGTCGCGCAGTGGTTATCAGCGGCTTGCGCAAGGAGTTTTCAGTTCCTGGAGGGAACAAAATAGCAGTGCACGGCCTGCATTTGAAGCTCTATGAAGGCCAGATCACCTGTCTGCTCGGTCACAATGGAGCAGGGAAAACAACTGTAATGTCCATGCTTACTGGTATGACACCACCATCTAGTGGAAATGCTTGGGTCCGTGGTTATTCTGTTGTCACAGATATGCGGAAAATCCGCATGTCTCTTGGTTATTGCCCCCAGCACAGCGTGCTTTACCCGGACCTGACCGTGAAAGAGCACCTGACATTTTACGGGCGTCTCAAAGGTTTTACGGATGCGACTAAACTCGCAGCAGAAGTCACCAAGAAGATCGATGAAGTGGGTTTAGCAGATAAGACCAATGTTCGATCACATGCGCTGTCAGGTGGAATGCAGCGAAAACTGTCGCTTGCTATTGCATTTCTGGGCGATAGCACGGTTGTGTTCCTCGATGAACCGACAGCAGGCATGGATCCGTACAGTCGTCGGAGTACTTGGGAGCTTATACAGCGCAATCGTTCAGGGCGCGTAGTGATCTTGACAACACATTTCATGGATGAAGCAGACATACTGGGCGACCGGATTGCCATCATGGCGGAGGGGAGGCTTCAGTGTGTCGGCTCCTCGTTGTTCTTGAAAAAGCGGTTTGGAGTGGGCTATCTTCTCAGTTTCGTGCGACAGAGTGGCGATGGTAGCTCGGTGTTGCCATCTCAGTCAATTTCACTTGCATCGCTAATTCGACAGCATGTGCCTCAAGCAAGTGTTGCGTCAGATATTGGAACAGAATTCACTTTTCAGTTGCCCTTCGAGGCGTCTGGTTCCTTTCCAGCATTATTCCGTGAGCTGGAGTCTCATCAAGCAGAGCTCGGTATTCTTTCTTTTGCCATCTCGGTCACAACACTTGAAGAAATTTTTCTCAAGGTGGCTGAAAGAGGGTGTGCAGGAGCACTGGTCAATGGAGAGCGTAAAAAACCCAACGCGAATATGAGGGACACTTTGCCAACCCCTGTAGAGCCTTATGAGGCAGCGATTGTCGTGGAATCCGCAAGAATCGACATGAAAGGGGCTACACCTACGCGAGCAATACGAACATTTATGAACCAGATGAAAGCTTTGCTTCGCAAGCGCGTACAGTGCGTCAAGCGTGACTTCAACATGCTATTTTTCAGTACCATTCTCCCAATTGCTGCCATCTTCATCGGTCTTTCAGCTTTGAAGTTCAGTACGGTGCTTGTAAATGACCCGAAGCTAGAGCTATCCCCAACCGTGCAGTATCCACTCGCACAGCAAACTCCAGTTCCATTTGGCTGTCCTGGTAACCTCGATCCGACTGGTGATGGAAGTACCGCGTGGTGTTCCGAGCTTGTTGAGCCAACATACTTTTCAGAAGGCGCTGCATACGAACTCGAGATTGACGCGACTGTGTACAGCGCATCAACAACGCCTACAGTTTTTGGAGTAACTTATGATTCGCCTGCTATCGAGCCAAACGATACCAGCGGCTACAGCCTTCGGTTGGCCGAAATGGTCTTTGAGAAGGGATACGGATATGCACCCGACGACGATTTGGCTGCTTTGCCAACGCAGGCTGCTGTAGTAGGGCAGTTCGGTGGTTATCTTCTGTACGCGTCAGAAGCTACCAACACATTGAGCTACAACGTGCTAGCGAACGCATCGTCAACACACGCCGCACCGACATACAAGAATATGATTGATAGTGCTATCCATCGTTTTTTGCTGTCCAAGGCTTCAGGTGAAGCGAACCCCAACGTGACAATTCGCGTGTCGTCCCACCCGTTGCCGCTCTCTTTCAAAACACGCTCAATCTTCAGCTCATTTCTGAGCTTTCCTGCCGTGATATTCATCGTGATTGCCTTCACGTTTATCCCTGCGTCGATGATGCCCTACATCGTCAAAGAGAAGCACCTGGAGCAGAACGCCAAGTACCAGCAATTACTTTCCGGCATGTCGTGCTTCGCGTACTGGTTGTCGAATTTCGTTTTTGATGTGGCGTTATATCTCGTGCCGATGGCAGCAGCTCTTTTGCTTCTTCGTTCTTACGGCGTTACGTCGTCACTAACTAGTGGCGAAACTTGCGACTCGTGCACTCAGGACGTACCAGCCGCCATGGTCACCCTTTTCGTATTATTTGGCACTGCAATTGCTCCGTGGACGTATTTGCTGTCTCACGTAATGGAAAAACCCAGCGAGTGCTTGCTCTATACAGTCATGATCAACTTCTTCCTGGGTCTTCTACTGCTGCTGCTCAGTTTCACGATGAACACACTTGATTCAACCCGAGCAGCGAATGAGATTCTAGTTTACATCTGGCGCTGTTCACCGCTGTTTGCCTTTGGAAATGGACTCCTCAATGTGCTGCTGGCGGACCTACTTGCACTTTTTGGTCTTACGAGCACAACCCATAGTGCTTTTGACGCTGATATCGCCGGCACAGACATTTGGTACTTACTAATCGAGTGTCCGGTGTTCATCTTGCTCACTGTGGGAATTGATGTTATTCAAGCAGGAACTGTGCGCTGGCGCATTGCCCGGTTCATGGACAAGTTCAATGCAGCCACACGCATTTACACGCGTGTACCATGCCACAATGCCAGGCTCCACATTCAGCAAAAATGCGCTGGGGGCAAGGTTATTGACAGTGAGGTCATTGATGCAGATGTGGCTAGGGAGGCTCGACGTGTACGCGAAAGCTATAACGCGCTTGATACCAGCTCAGAAGTTGTGCAGATCTTCGAGCTCGAGAAAATGTACCCGAACGGAAAACGGGCTGTAAAGTGCCTCTCGTTTGGACTCCAACAAGGGGAATGCTTCGGTTTTCTGGGTGTGAATGGTGCTGGGAAGACGACGACTATGAAAATTCTCACGGGTGACTTGTTGCCTACGTCAGGTACCGCCACGCTTAACGGGTTCGACATCCGCAAGGAACGAAGCCAAGCACGAGATTCAATCGGCTATTGCCCACAGTTTGACGCTTTGATTGATTTGCTAACTGTTCGCGAGCACCTTGAGCTCTTCGGCCGGTTAAAGGGGTTCGCGACACCTGACAGACTTGAGAAAGAGGTGAATCGCTTGCTGAACAAACTTCAGATCCAAAGTTTTGCCAACAAACTCGCAGGTAGCTTGAGTGGCGGCAACAAGCGTAAATTGTCGCTGGCGATCGCGATGATAGGGGAGCCAAGCGTTCTAGTGCTAGACGAACCGTCCACTGGTGTTGATCCGTTCTCACGCCGCCTGCTCTGGGACGTCATTTTGGAGGCATCGGTGAAATCTCGGCGGTCCACTGTCATGTTGACAACGCATTCTATGGAGGAGTGCGAAGCTCTCTGCAGCAAGGCTGGGATCATGGTAGACGGTGGTCTGCGCTGCTTTGGCAGCATTCCGCACTTGAAAGCGCGCTTCGGCGATGGGTTCATGTTGGAATGCAAGCTAGAAGCGCCCCCATCGCACGCAGTCTCAGACTTGGTACATCTAGTTTGCGACCACCTTCAGACTGCTCGCACCGAAGAAGCTGGAATTCAGATCACCGCTTCACAAATTGCAGGAGTTTGTACAGCTCTTCGCAAGGCGGAGCGCGCAGAAGTAGTTGCTGCTGCTTTGTCGGCTCAGCTGGAACGAGACAACGGTGCTGTCGACGTTGCATCCTTTAGCAATTGGTGGCTATCGGAGGATAGCGTCGAGCGCCTGAATAAATTCCTTCAAACCCACTTCAGTGGCGTCGCTCTCATCGAGCGTCAAGCCGATTTCTGCCGTTACGAAGTGTCCGGTATTTCCCGTCGGAATGACGCAGCAAGTAGCGAGCCGAGCTACGATTCAACTCAAGCCCACGAGCAGATAGCCACTACACTATCGCGCATGTTCGAGGTCGTCGAAGACGCCAAGAGGCAGTTGGGTGTCAAGGAGTATAGCCTGTCCCAGACAAGTCTGGAGCAGATCTTCAACTCCTTTGCTCGCCGTCGCGAGGGAGCTGGCCTGGATAGATCGACGCACATATCCGAGTAGATGACATCCAACTTCAAAGACTCAATTCCAGTCGCGCACGACGCATCCCGAGATGGTGACGCTGAAGTGAGGTGAGTACTGTAGTTCTGTGGAGGCACCGCAACTTGCCTTGGACGCCGATGCCATGAGTTAGGCGCTCTGCAAGACGTGTACATGTACTGTAGTGAAAATTGCAGACTGCAACATCAATGCGGCGACAAGTGACCTGGATTTCCAGGGACCGTCGAGTCGCGCGCGTACAAACAGTAAAAGAGCTTGCTCTGTCCGCGCTCTGGCCGGTGTAGTGCACGCACGATCGCCATTACCGCGCGAAGGAGGCGGCACGAACTTCCGACACCTCGAACAACAACAGAGTATTAACCCATACCGTTTCATAACCTTCATCTACAGACCGCAGCGCATTAGGTGGTGAGCGCCCGCCCTGCGTACTGGCAGCGTTCTCGGTTCATGTAGCTGGCAGCAACTTGCTGACCCGTTTCATCAGGACGACAAGGCCAATAACTCAGGACGCTTTCATTGGCAGAAATGCCCCGCCGTTTACAGCAAACCGCCTGTACGAATCAGTCGCTGACTCTCTCTCTCTCATGCCATTCACCGATTTGCGTTCGACGGAGTCTGTCAACCCCCTTTGAATTCAAACAGCAAAAGTCGAAATGGTTCGCGTGCTCGCACTCTCCACTGCCGCTGCCGTGGCCGCGCTGGCGTCCTCGACGTCGGCGCTGGACCAGAAGCTCTACGGCCTCAACTACGACCTGCGTCAAGGTCCGGACTGGGACCCCAGCAAGTGCAAGTCCTCGGACGCCATCGCGGCTGACCTCAAGATCCTGAGCACCATCACGTCCAATGTGCGCACCTACAGTCTGTCGGACTGCGACGTGTCGGGTGTGCTCACGGCCGCCAAGGACCTGTCTCTCACCGTGTGGCTCGGCGTCTGGGTGTCCGAGGACTCGAAGGTGTACGACGCCGAGGTGAAGGCCTTCAAGGAGCTCATCAGCGCCGGCATCATCGACAGCAACGTCGTCGGCATCAACGTAGGCAGCGAGGCCGTCTACCGTGAAGACATCACGGCCGAACAGGCCATCAAGTACGTGACCGACTTCAAGAAGGTCATGGCGGACAACGACATCAGCGTGCCCGTCAGCATCACGGACATCATCGACACGTTCGTGCAGTACCCGGAAATGCTCAAGGCCGGCGACATTGTGACCATCAACCAGTTCCCCTTCTGGGAGAAGATCGAGGCGGACAAGGCCGTGGCTCAGTTCAACAAGCGCATTCAGCCTCTGCTGAAGATGGCTGGTGACATGGAAGTCATCATCAGTGAGACGGGCTGGCCTACGGGCGGCACGGCCACGAACGGATCGGTGGCGTCGGAGGAGAATGGTGTCACCTACCTGAACGACTTCTACCAGCTCGCGGAGTCCAAGGGCTGGAAGTACTACTACTTCGCGGGCTTCGACACGCCCTACAAGGAGGAGCAGGCGGACGACACGACCACGGTCGAGTCGCACTTCGGCATCTTCGACGAGACGGGAACCATGAAGGCGGCGTACGAGGGCCTCACGTTCTCCAAGAATGGAGACTTGTCGACTTCGGGCAGCTCTGCCACGACCACCTCGTCGGGCTCGTCGTCCACGTCGGTGGGCGCGGGCACTGTCACCCCGGGCAGCGGCACGTCGGACACCAGCCCAGGACCTGGCACCAGCACCGGCACCTCGACCAACACCCAGTCGTCCTCGAGCACCGACACGGCCTCTTCGTCCAGCATTTCGAACCAAGAAAGCGGATCGGCGCAGCTCGTGGCCGCCAGCTTTGCAGCTTGCCTGGGCGTCGTGTCCACCATGTTCTGGAGCCTGTAAGCAAGTCTGCAGTAGTTCGCAGGTCTATACCAGTACACACGTGATAATGCACAAAACGCATTTGTTACGGTACTCTCTTGCGAAATATTATACCAGTACCTATTTTAGATAAAAAAATGAATAGTGTGTGATACATCGATGAAATCAAGGCGCTGAAATCAAGGTCACATTCGCGGCTGAGTATGGAGAGCGCCGCTACGCAGGCGAATGGAGCTGGCAGCAGCGAGGCATCGACCGAAGGGCTGCTCGTGCTGGTGATCGACACCAACCCAGTGCACTGGTTCGCGCAGGGAGGTGATGCAGCTGATCGTGCCGGCTTTCAGCAACTAATCTCCAGCACACTCGTGTTCGTGAACTCGTACCTGCTGCTGCACCGCAGCAATCGCATTGTGATCATCGCCGCTCATGCGGGCAAGAGCGCGATGCTGTATCCAAATCCTGAGCAAGACGACACTTCAGGAAGGGCGGAGCAGGCTGCTAAGGTCAACGCTGGCGTCATGCAGCGTCTGCAGGAACTGAGCGACACCCCGATGGACCCAGCCAAGCCCAACCGAACGGCCATCGCTGCGTCACTATCACGCGCACTGTGCTGTAAGTTTATGTGTTGTTGATAGAACTGCATTGCAGGGTGCTGAAATTGTGGGTTTATTTGTGTTGGGTATGCATACAGTCATAAATCGTGCCATTAATGAGAAGCCGGATCTGCGACCACGCATCTTGGTCGTTCAGAAGTCTCCTGACGTGTCGGAGCACTACATTGCCATCATGAATGGCATTTTCTCGGCCCAGAAGAAGAACGTGGCAGTGGACGCCTGCATCCTCGCGACAGAGCAGTCGTCGTTCATGCAGCAGGCAGCGTATCTTACGGGTGGCATCTACTACAAGCCCAACGACCACAGTGGCATGCTTCAGTATCTGATCTCGATCTACCTGCCGGATCCGTCCATGCGCAAGCTGCTGAAGCTGCCGTCGCAGGACTCGGTGGACTTCCGTGCGATGTGCTTTTGCCATCGCGAGGTAATCTCCACGGCCTACGTCTGCCCCGTGTGTCTGTCGCTGTTTTGCGAGTTTCGACCCATCTGCTCCACGTGCGGCATCCGCAGCCACATCCACCCGAAGAAGAATGGCTTGCTTAAGAAGCGTCCGCGCGTGGCTTAATAAAATACTGTTGCAATCAGACACAATTATCAATTAGACGTGTGGAGTGCCATTGTTGCACATTGCTCGTCATTCACGTTGCACCTCTTGCGAGCATCACAATCGTCGAATATGATTGGCTGATAGGGTTTTGATGGCAAAATCAAGATTATGCGCACTAACTCGTTCTCTGGTTGGACGCAAATGCGTTTCACCTCCTTTTCGACCAGTTACAGCAGTGCAAGTCTGGGGTGACGTTTTTGCGGGCCGACACTTGAGCGCCATACTCAGAATCTCCACGCAAGTAGCAGACCGAAACAACATGAGCAGGTAGGTTGTGACTCACACAACTTCTGAGCGAGCTGCCTCTGCAACTTCGTGTGAGTGTAGAGAAGATTCTAACTGATTACATCGACGTGATCATTACAGACCGACGATCGCAGAGGCTATCGCCGAGCGCAAGGCCAACAACACGGCGGCCTTCATCACCTTCGTGCCCTGCGGCTTCAAGACCAAGGCCGACACGGTGGACATCCTGCTGGGACTGCAGCGCGGAGGCGCCAATATCATCGAGGTGGGCATCCCGTACTCGGATCCGCAGGCCGATGGCCCGACCATCCAGCGTGCACACCAGGTGGGTGTGGACCAGGGCATCACGTTGCACGACGTGTTGGCCACGGTGAGCGAGGCGCGTGCCAAGGGTCTCACCACCCCCGTGGTGCTCATGGGCTACTACAACAACATCCTACAGTACGGGGAGGACAAGATATGCCCTGATGCCCAGAAAGGTGCGAACACAATTGAGATTGGGAGAGAAACTGTTGTGTTGCTCTGTGGGGCAGATAACTAATTGCGCTCTTATTTCCTTGCCGTGTTGATATGTTCAGCTGGTGTGGATGGATTCATTATTGTGGACCTACCGCCTGAGGAGGCCAAATCGCTCAGTGACGACGCTGCCAAGCACGGTCTTGCCTACGTCCCACTGGTGTCCCCCACGACAACGGAGGAGCGCATGAAGCTCATCGACTCTGTGGCGCATGGCTTCGTGTACTGTGTGAGTCTCACTGGTGTCACGGGCGCCCGTAACGAGCTACCGCCGAACCTCGACGCCTTCATGGCCAAGAGTAAGTTGCCGTTTGCACTTCTTTGCTAGGGTACCGGGTTGGCGATATGTAGTGCGATTGTATTCTGACGTGACCGAATGTGCTTTGATGTGCTGCAGTTCGTGCGAATGTGAAGCACCCGTTGGCGCTGGGCTTCGGTCTGTCGACCCGCCAGCACTTCGTACAGGCCAGTGCGCTCGCAGACGGTGTCGTGATCGGCTCCAAGATTGTCAAGATCATTGAGGACGCTCCTGACACAGCTACTCGCGCTGCCAACGTGGAGGCGTTTGCCAAGAGCATCGTCAATCCCTAATCTGGTCTCGCCAGTAGAGACGCGACTAGGACTGTCGTTTTACAGCTAGCGCGCGTCGTGCACGCACTACTCCTTCAATATAGCCTTCGTACCTGTCAGATAAGTTTCTGTTGGACTTGTGGACTTTATGAAAACTTGTTGTCTGTAGCTCAGATGGCTACAGTGGGACAGCTTTCTGGCGCATTTGGTTGGCGTGAGTTCGAGTCCCATCGAGGTGATAATTCGTCAATTCGTAATTAGGATAGTAGTATAGAAATCGTAGCATACTTCGAAGCCCGGTGTGTCTGTGCCATTAGACTATGGATCGGGTCAATATGTGTGCGATAGAAACAATAGCGTGTCAGGGTGTCAGTACTGGGTGATTGGCCAAAAGTGCAAATTAGTCTCAGAATCTGCCAATCGACATGCAAACATCTTTTTGGCGAAGAGGCGCGAGCAGCATCAACTTGTGTCACAAGAGGTGTCGACCATGGACGCGCTGGAGGCCATGAAGGACAAGGGCAACGCGCTCTTCCAGCAGCAACGCTTTACCGAAGCCGTTCAAGTTTACACCTCCGTCCTCGAGAAGCTGCGGGACTCTCACGTAGCGGCCGTTCGACTCGAAGGTGCGGTGCGACTCAATCGCGCGTGGGCGTGGATCCAGATGCCTGGTAGCGAGAGCAGCGAGTCCGCACTGGTTGCGGCTGAGCAAGACTGCAGCGCTGTGATTGGGAATGACCCAGCCTGCGTAAAAGCTTTTTATCGTCGAGCGCTGGCGCGAGAGCGTAGAGGCCACTGGAAGGTAGAAATGACAGCGGTGCTATGGTTTGACTTTGACAATTGCTGACCGAGTTCGAGTTTGCTTGTGTGCCCCTGTAGTTAGCGATGGAGGATGCAGCTGTGATGAAGCGACTCGAGCCGGCTAATCCATCCGTTGGCCCGTTGCTGGAAAGGCTGCAGCAGCACTGTCAGGATGAGGAAGACCTGCCACAACAACTACAACAGTGCACAATTAAAAGCGACGGCATCATCAACACTTCGACTGATACCACGATAATTGCCCTTGGTGAAGCGGCAGAAGATGCGTGGCGTGCACTGCAAACCACTGAAATGAGGCTCAAGAAGATGTATCAGACTTCGTCGATGGCACGGCGCAATCCAAAGAGATCCCAGAAAGAAAAGAAAGGATCTCAATGTGGCCTCGCCACGAAAGGAGAAATCTCGCATAAGACGGACGATCTATGGGAGTCGCTGAGGCGGGAGGAGATCACAACGGTCGCTAAAGCATTTCCTCGGTTGAAGAAGGGTGTTACCGAATAGTCTGTCATCTCCAATTTTTGATGGCGACCCACCAGCAAGCATTGCTGTGCTTATCGTAGATTGGATGCCCATAGAATAATGAAAGAAGATCACATGTTCTATTACCTTATTCCTACCAGTCTTCATCGTCGTCGTCACCCAGGTCAATGGTTTGAGGGCGAGATCGTCGATAGCGAAGGCCACAGCTTGAGCAGTTGACGGTGGTTGCTGGGTTGATTAACGTGCATCGTGAACAGCTCCACGCAGATAGAGCCTCGTTCTCTTTGTGCTCTTCGTCCGTATCTACAGCCTGCTCACGAGCTGGGCGCTGATCACTGAGGACATTTTCAACGATGGCATCCTCGTCGTCGGAATCTGAGAAGTCGCTCATTTTCTGCTTCTTCGGTGACCATGAGCCTGCGTCAACTTCAGGCGCAAATGACACCCTTCTCTTTGATTTAGAAGGCGCCGTAGCTGGTCCAGATTGGACCGGAGCAGAGTGTGACGATGCCTCCAGCAACGTAGTCGACAGTGTGGGACGCCGGATTGGTGGTTTTGGAGTACACGAAATATCGACTTCAGAGGCCTCCGAGCTGCGCCTTGGTGCCGAAAGAAACGCATCTTCACCTTCGCTCTCTGATTCACTCTCGCCAAGGACTTCGTCGTTTTCGTTCATTTCATCGCTACTGCTTGAATAATCGACCTCCGATTCGTCCGATTCGTCAATACCCTTGCCTTTCTTCGGTTTGGAGCGTTTGGACTTGTTTTCCTCCTCAGCACGCTGTTTGTTGGTGGCTTCAATGATTTCCAGACGTTTGCGCTTGCGCTCCTCATCACGCTGAATTTCCTTTTCTTCATTTTCAGCTTGGTGCTCCTGAAGCAACTCCCAGTCAATGCGACAACTGAAAGCAAAACTCACCAGGTCGTTTTGGACTTGCTGGAGGGCTGCATGCATCACTTCGTCGTCGACAGAAGCGTAGGAGCGGTGGTGACCCCAACTGTTCAAATCTTCTTCCGGTGGCATGCCTATTTGCGGGTGGTAGCCCTTGTCTGTGTCCTCCTCATCACTTGTTGTGTCTCTTACAGGTGAAGTTTCACTTCCAGTCTCCTTTCCACTTTCATCATCGTCATCTATCGTAATTACTGATGGAGTGTCCTTAACACCATCATTGCCAGCATCTCTCCATTGGCAACGATCGCATTTCAGTTGATCGTGAGTATCGGACATGGTGTTTTTCCGGAACACGAATAGCCGCTTCAGATCCTTCGAAGACAGCGAGTTAACCTCCTCTTTATCGTCGACGATGTTTTGAAGACCCTCTTTGGACAGCTGCCGTTGGAAGATCTTCTCTTCGAGTGTTCCCGTCGCTAGGAAACGGTACACATAGCACATCTTCTTCTGACCTTCACGCCACACACGAGCAGCGGCTTGCTTATCTGTCGCAGGATTCCAATCAGGGTCGAAAAGTACTAACCGGTTCGCGCCAATCAAGTTCAAACCACACCCTCCAGCTTTACTCGACAGCAGGAACGCAAACGAGTTTGTTGTCGGGTCATTAAACGTGTCGACAAGTTTCTTCCGCTTCTTGGCAGAAGTACTTCCATCCAGACGAACAAATGGCAAATGCCGCTCTTGACAAAGGGTCGATACAACATCCAAGGTCTGCGTGTAGTTGGACACGATCACGATCCGGTCCGTTGTTGTCTTCCTCATAGAGAACATTAAGCGATCGAGTAGAAGCATCTTTCCGGACCATTCTGGATAGCACGTGCGTCCACCAAAGCCTCCTCGTCGATGGCGACCCTCATCGCCTCCACCGTTTCTGGATTCCTTCGCCGCTGCGAAATACTGCGCGCAGCTGCCAAATCCAGGGAGTTTGGTATTGGTTTTCCCCATTTCATCGAAAATGAGCAGAGGATGGTTGCACAACTTCTTCAGTGCGGTGATTGACGACAGGACGTTAACACTCTGTCGTTTCATCATATCACGACAAGCACTGGAAGACAGGAAATGCATGTAGAGCTGTTCCTGCAGTGGTGACAACGGGCAGCAAATCACCTGCATTAACTTTGGCGGCAGGTGCTTCGCGTTCAGGATGTTGCCTCGGCGCAAAATAAATTGATTCACGATTTCACAAAGCCTTGCCGAGCACGACTGCGCCACTCCTCGTTCACGATCCGTAGAGTCCGGTTCTCGTCCAACCAAGATTGGTCCTAGATAATTCTTCCGAAACTCACTTGGGGTGCCAAGGATGTTCGGGTTGGTGAAGTCCACCATGGCGAAAAACTCCTCCAGATCATTTTGCATCGGTGTACCTGAAAGAAGTACGCGCTTCCGGCACGCCAATGAAGAGAGCGCTTTGTTGATTTGCGAGTTGGCATTCTTGAGTCGATGTGCTTCATCACAAATCAGTAGTTCGCAGCAAGCTGGTGTATCTACGAACTTCTGCACGTGCATACGGAACGTCTCGTACGAAATGATCAGCACCTGGGCAGAGAATCCCGGTCGTGGTCTCTTGCTTCCCTCAATAAACTGGTTGATGCCTTTGATCACTGCTTCACGCTTCGCTTCAAACAGGGCAACCGTCTTCACCCGACCGTGCAGCCACTTGATAATCTCATCGTCCCAGTTCTTCACCAAGGACGTCGGACACACCACAATGGCTCGATTTACTGTCGGCTGCATGTTCATGCCTGTC
This sequence comes from Phytophthora podocarpi, assembly GCA_001314375.1. NCBI lineage: Eukaryota > Oomycota > Peronosporomycetes > Peronosporales > Peronosporaceae > Phytophthora > Phytophthora podocarpi. The sequence continues at coordinate 87,759 of LGSN01000021.1, forward strand.
TTGAACAGCGTATACATTAACGCGATACTCTGCAGAGTCTTCCCCAGCCCCATGTCGTCAGCTAAGATGCATCCTTGTCCGTCGAACCCTCTCACTTGACACACACAGTCGAACATGAACTGCACGCCTTCCCGTTGATGCGGGCGCAAGAACTTGCCCACAATCTCGGGCACCACCACTTTGAGCTCGGGGTCTGTCTCGCTCTGCCACAACACAAGAGGCGGTGGTGCGTCGGCCACGGGATCTCCAACAGCAACTGGTTCCTCTGTGGCTGGAGGCTCTGACTCCACGGGCATCTCGATCTCCTCCACGTCTACTTCAACTGGCGGCAGGTCGTGCCGCACCATGGGCTTCAACACGGCAGAGCCCCAGCGACGTCGCATGCCCAGTGTCTTGATGTGCAACAAGCGGTTGCTCTCCTGTGTGCGGCCGCCCTCTCCACACGGAGATTTGAATTGACGCCGCACGTGTTGCGCGCGACGCTCTGGCTCCATCACTAGGAACGACAGGAACGGGAGCCGCTTGACGGACAGCGACGCACCACTGCGCAGTGCCTGGCGGTTGCTAGCGGCATCTTCGTCTTCGAACGCGTCTGCGTCATCGTCTTGCGGCTGGATACGCGTGGGATTGGGCTTCACGGGCAGCACGAACGGCTTGAACTGCGCACCTCCGCCGCCAGCGCCAGCACGTCGACGTAGCATGCTGGAAGAGTTCAAACTGTGGGAAAGGCGGCAATCACCACAGAAGCATTCGATTGGACAAAATTCGAGGAAAGACCATCACTCAGATACGTTATGTGATTGTACGTTTTGATTGGATGTAAAACAAGTCGTAATAACTTGCTTAAACCAATGGGAGGACAGATAATGACATCCGAAGACGTATTGGCACTCAACGAGTCAAAAATGGTCGCTGGAGTGCAGGTGACGGTGTTCCGGGGTGCGCTGCTGCGTCGGATACGTACCGCGCCGCCAGCCTATAAATTTTTTGCAACTACTACAGACGGACTCCTCTCAGTTGCCGGTCTTCGCGCTCGCCAGTTCGCAGTATTGGCGTCGAACGACGCCCAAGTATCTCGCCAGACGGCGTTGCAGCGACTCACCGAAGCTTCCAAGCTGTCGTGGAGACTACGCGCCGCTGTGAAGGATGTGGAGCAGTCACTACCGTCAGACAGAGGCAAGAGGTTCTACAACCGCCGCTTGATGGAGGCTCTGGAGCAGAGCGACTACAATCGCGCCTGGGCCATCGTGGAGACGCTGCATGCACGACATCCGGACAAGGCTGTTCTCTGGCCATACACGTACAATCTACTGCTGCGTCACTGTTGCAAGCAGCAGAAGACGCTGATGAACGCGAATATGACGCGTATCTTGGCGCTGCTGGACGTCATGGTGGCTCATGGCTGCGCGGATCAGACGAGCTTCCAAGTGGCGATGGCTGCGTGCAGTCGAGCGAGGCATCTACGCAGTGCAAGACATGTGCTGGAGAAGATGCAGGACTCTGGGAAGGAGCCGGATGAGAGGATCTATGGCTTTGTGATCAATTGTTGTGCGAGGAAGCGAGGGCTCGTGAAGACGGCGGAACGGTGTTTTGAGGAGATGTTGAGTGCAGGAGTGAAGCCGACGGGTTTGGTGGTCAATGCCTTGCTGCGGGTTTACTCGCGCGATAGTGGACGGTCGAAGGTAATGCTGGATCTTGTGAAGCGTGCGCGTGATGAGTTTGGCTTGGTTCCCAACACTGTCACAACCCGGATGATGGAGTATTATCTTCTGTGTGAGGGTAACGTGGATGGCGCTGTGGATTACATGCGTGAAGTTGAGAGTGCTTTCCCGTTTGAAGAGCCCGTAAAGCTGCCTGTAAAACGCAAAGTGGTGAATGCGCTGATCGATGTTTGTCGTCAACGTGGCGAATGGAAGTCGGCTGAGTACGCGCTTAATCTTGTGAACAGGACCGATGAAGTAGATGTTTCAGCTACTGATACTAACAGAGATGTGCTGCATACGATTAAGCTGGAGCAGTTCGTTGTGAACCGTGACGCTCTATCTGTGGCGGTAGTCTGGGCTCTGGATGAACAAAATTGGTCTCAGATGACAAAACCGCATCAAGAAGCATTCCTTCTGAATCGGAACCAGAACGAGAGCTTTGAGCGCGCCTTGGAGAGAATCCACTTACGTACTACCCCATCAAAGACGAACCGAGCTATTCAAAGGCTATCCCTGAAGCTGGAGGGCAAGCTACGAGTTCTGGATGAAATGATTCGTACCAGGAACGCAAGTTCAGCAGACTTCAATGCTGTGCTAGGTGCTTGCGGGAGACAAGGACAACTGACTGATGCAGTGTCTGTCTTCACGAAGATGAAAAAATACGCAGAGTATTTGCCAGAGTGTGCGCCGACGACTTGGAGCTATAACGCGTTGTTAAACGCCTATGCAGTCCGTGGTGATGTTCATCAAATGGAATCAATTGTGAACGAGATGGTCGAGAACGACGTGCAGCCTGATCAAGTGACAATGAATACGGTGATTAAGGCGCATATCACAAGTTTAAAAGGTGGTATTAATGGCAGTTCACAGGCGCGTCTCAACACTGTGATGCAAGCGCTTTCATTCTTTGAGTGGTGCACTGAGGACCAAAAACTCGATTCAGGGGCGGCTACGTATTACTCTTTGTTTCGATTGTTTGCAACGTACTTGGAGATACCTAGTGAGGGCAACGATAACCCTGATGACGATGATGATGGGATTGATAACGACGGCAAAGATAATGATGAAGAATTCATCTTTGGGCAAGAGGGAGAACTCATGGCATGGATGACAGAGTTTATATCCACCACCTGCCACAACGCCCCTCTTGCATCGCTGGACACTGGCGTGTTCAATAACGCGTTTGACTATTACCATCGGCTTGGTGATGTGGACGAGTCGTTTGCACTATTTAACTTGATGAAGAAGCGCGGGTTTCAGCCGGATGACACGACTCTCGGGTTGATGTTTGCTACCTGCGCGGGCCAGCAGCAGTTTAGCGTGGGCTTAAACTTTTTAGACCATTTAATTACCACCGACGGCTACAAGCCTACCCTGAAGGTACTCAGTGGAGCCATACAACTGTGTGCAAACTCCAAGTACCCAGATGGAGCGTTGGAGCTTTTCCGAGCCATCGAATCGTCAGGCACATTTTCACCTACAGTAGAAACCTACGAGCCTGTGGTGTTCGCATGTGCACGCGTCGGGAACGTAGCCAGAGCCTGGGAGATCGCGAATGAGATGGAAGAAAAACTTGGGAGAGTCTCGGTTAGTATCTACAACCGAATTTTGTTGGCGTGCGTGGAGGCTGCTCTTCCTGGACGCGCCCTGGAAGTGTTAAGTGTGATCCGGCACAAAGTAGGAGTGTCTCCCGATGTCATTTCTTACAATACGGCGCTGGAAGCTTTCGTGAGAGCTGGGGAGCGGGCTGCCTGGTGGAGAAAGAACAAACTAAATCGGGAGGATGATGATGGAGATTCAGATTACGATGATGACGAAGGTGACCGCGATGACAATGACTATTACAATGATGAGGCTGGAGACACGAGTGATGGTGTGAATGAAGGTATCGCTGACGAAGCTGACTCGGAGCAGGCACATACAACGACTGTGGAGACAGCACCATCTCAGGATTACGAGCTCGAACAGCGCGAGAAAGCTGCATGGGTTCGCGCTAGTATTATAGACCTACTCGAGGAAATGCAGGGAAGCCGAGTGAAACCGGATATGACAACGTACGAGCGTGCGATAGCTGCGTGCAGTGTAAATGAGGACTCGGAAGGTGTGATCACCATATTCGACATGCTCATAGATCGCAAGCGCGGCAAGAATGGCATTGAGCTGAAAAGTGACCTCGTGACTGAATCTAGTTTTTCAGCCTACCTCATGGTATGCACGTCATGGCAAGACAAAGACCGGGTGATTGAAGCTCCGACACTTCTTCACAAATGGCACACCGCAACGGGCCAAGTTCCACCAGAATTTGTCGTAACGCAGTTGCTCGACTCTCTGGAAGGTCTGGGCGAATGGCGCCGAGCTGTTCGGATGCTTCCCGAGTGGCAGACGTTGTTTGGCGTTCCACCCAGCGTTGCTGTGTTCAATCGCGTCATGCAAATGTGCAATCGTGCAGGAGAATACCAGCTTGTGGCTCCAATATTCGCGACTATGCAGGACGCCACGGTCTACCGCGTTTACCCCGACGCAGAAAGCTTTATTCAACGAATTTACGCCGAGGAACAGCGCGAGAACTGGGTGACCGCCACTGATTATTTCGTAGAGATGCAAAAGAGATGCCCAAGCGAAGAGATTTCACATCAGCAGCTTCAGAAGATCGCTTTGGGTCGGTACAGATTGCGCCAAAATGAGCATTAATGTTAGCAACTCTCATCGCACGTGAGTACTGCTCTGCTACCTGGGCTTTATTCATCCTTTGATCATTCTCCACAAAGTTACGAGTGCTCACACTCACATTTGGTTCTCAAGCAGGCTCTCCTCTTCGTCGCGAAGCACGGGGATCGAAGACGAAAGCGACAAACTGAAGTTGGGGCTACCAGGGAAGCTGCTTGAGGTGGTGCTGGTACTGCTGTAACCTTCCCCGTTGCTGCTGCTGCTAGGTCGTGCGTAGATAGACTTATCCGAGGCGTAGCAATGGAAAAACACCGCGCCAAAGACGAGGACGAGTGCAGCGATCGCAAACACCAGGTCCCACGACCCCGTAGCTTGTAGAATTGCGCCAGTGACCACATTACCAATGATACCCGGAATGGTTCCAAAGGTGTTGGAGACGCCCATAACATGCGCGGCGTGGTTTGGCGCCACATCGATCATGTTGACCCAGTATCCAGCCATAGCAGCGCGACTAGTGAACAGCGTCATACACAGTAAGGCCACTGCCATGGGGGCTGACTTCGCGAGGCGCAGCGAGAAGAGGAAGAAGGCGCATCCGAGGAACGAAAACGCGTTCATGGTCTGGCGCACATGCAATTCACGGTAACCGCGAGTGACCAACAAATCTCCCAGCCGCCCGAACAGCAGCGTGCCGGTATAGCCGCACATGTAGGGCAGCGCAGCGGCAAAGCCGCCCCTCTTGGCCAGGTCGAGGTCCAAGACTTGGTTAAAGTACTGCGGGATCCAGCCCAGCAGTATGTACCAACTGTAGTTGTAGCACATGTGCGCAACATAGATCGCCCACGCAGGACGCGAGGTCAGCAGCACACGCCAGTTTATCGCATGGGTGTCCAGCTCGGCGCGCGAGCTCTGACGTTGGTGAGTGTCTGGGTCGACTGTGCGGTTGCGAATGATGAAACTGCGTTCCTCAGTGGTGATGTGGGGGTCCTCCTCGGGTCGACTCACTCCCATGATCAAGTACACCACGACCCAGATGAAGCTGAGCACACCGAACACAACGAAAATGCGTTGCCAACCACTGGCGGCCATAATGGCAGGCGATATGATCAGCGCGGAGATGGTGCCCAGGTCTGAACCACTTGCCACCAACGACACGAGTCGACTCCGTTCCTGCACTGGGTACCACGCGCCAGCAATTTGATGCATGCACGGGAACAAGATGCCCTCCCCAAGCCCCATGCCTGCTCTCGTGAAGAACAGACACGTGAGGCATTTAGCCACTAGCACCGTCGACAGGTCCTGCAATGACAACAACAGAAGAAGAGTCAGAAAATAATTATACTCTTCGCTGCCACAGCGTCAGCCAAATCAATGGCCACGACGTACAAACAGCGTCCAGACGACAACTCCAGTGAGCAACACGATTTTGGCGCCAAACTTAGCAGCGAAATACCCTCCCGGGATCTACAGCGACAGCAAAAAGAAGACCAACAACATGAGGAGAAGGTAGAGCTTCAGCGCTGCTGTGACGCCGAACATACTTGAGTGCACATATAGCCGTAGAAGAATGCGGACAGCACTTCGCCCTGTTCCTTCTTGTTGGTCACGAATGCCGGCAACGCGATGCCCATGTTAGTTCCTGCTCCAGCCCCCAACGATCAAAGCCAAAATCAGATTCCGTGACTTCAAAGAGCTCAGGCGAATTGCTAATTCCTCGCAAGCGCACGTACGGTCAGCGTAGCAGATGGTGGAGACGCAAAGACACAAGAACGCCGTCACATAGCGTCGCTTGCCTTGCGGCAGCTTCGCCGAGACGCCCCCCGCAGCGACGACGTCGGCCTTCTTCCAGGGTCCCTCCTTGCTTGCCATGATGCTCAAATGGCCGTTAGGATTGGCGGATCGCGACCGTTACACTCATCAGGTGTTTCTACCAATCACAGTAGGACAAGATCACTTCAACGTGCAGCACTTCCTCGCGATCTTTTTCCTCGCACATGGACATCAAAATAAATTGACACACTCGCACCGAGCGGATAAGCTTACATGATGGGACTAACGGAAGTTCGTGGTCTCTCCTAGAGGCGACTTGGCGCGGTACCGTTTCGGAGCGGCGAGAGCTGACGTTTTGGTTGCCTTGCGAGCTGCTGCGCCTGCACTGGGCACCTTCATGCTCCTGTGCGGGTGGACGACCACGGGCTTCTTTCTGTGCAATCCAGACGGTCCCGCCTTCTTGATCTTGGACGGGGTATTGTTGGCTACAGTAGCAGTAGTAACAGGCTTGGTCTCAGTTCGACGTTCCGGACCCTTTGCAGTTGCACTCGATTCGGTAGCTGATGCTGGGCCAGGATTCATAGATTCTTGACTGCTGTTTGACGCAGTGCTGGCAGTGGCGGTCTTGGTGGTCTCGGTGGTGACTGGAGCATCGCTTTGGGATTGCACGGCGGAGTCTGCGATGGTAGGCGTGACGTCATCATTAGCACTGGGACTGGCATCGCTCAACCTCCTTCGCTTGTGGCCAGGCTCATTGCTTGGCGAGTTGGCATAGCTGGATGAATTCGCCACGTCGGCCAACTGCTCTGCCGAAACCTTAGTGGACTCGAAGGAGGGGAATGGTCGGTTATCCTTCTTCGTTGGGGTTGCTCCCGTTCGTGCATTAATCTAGGCAAAAAACAGCAAGTGAACCAGTTAGTTACTGCAAGATGCAATACCGTGAAGACAAGTCTTACCTTTCGCTTCTTCATGTATGTCTCCATATCTTGCAGTTGCTGGGTGGACGCTGTGGTAGCTTCACCAACAATTTCCTTGCCAAGCGCTGATGCTGACTCAATCTTGCCCTGCGTGTTTGAGATTTGAGTTTGGAGTCCTTCTTCCAGTGTCTTGCACCCGCCATTCAGAAGTTGTCGGAGCTTTTCATGGTCACCCAGGAACTGCGCCAATTGTTCTTGCCTCTTAGTTGATGCCGCAGCATCATCCTGCGAGTGCTTCTCCGTTAAAGAAATCACGTCCTCCGTGTGCTTTTTAGCAAGCACAGTAGTCTCGTTGCTCCACGTGGTTTGCAGTCGTCCGTGTACCTGAACCAACTCCGTTTGCCGCGCGTTGGTATCACCAAGTTGACCTCGCATTTCAGACAAACGCTCGCGGAGTCCAGCTGTCTCACTCTCGCGTTTCGAGTTTTGACTGCTCATGGCCTGCACGAATCCCTTCATTTCTTGCTCCGTGATGGTCTGTACGTGTGAAAGTTGCTTCTGTTGGTTCTTCGCGTTCTCTTCGATAAGCAGTGCCTGCTCGTCGAGCTTCTGCGATTGGCTTTGGATGCACTTCTCGATGTACTGAGCAAGATGTGCCTTCATGCCATTTAGTTCCTCTTGCTGCTGGGCGTGACTATCTTTTAGTGCAGCTGTGATTGCCGCCTTGCTTTCGTCGAGTTCCTTGCCTTGTTTCTCGATCGACATGTCAATTGCCACCTGTAGTTCTAGCAATTTATCGCTCTGCTCGGTGAGAAAGCTGCTTAACTCTTCACGGGAACTCTCCAGTGCCGACTGCACGTTTTCCAGGAATGACACACTTCGCGATTTAGACGTGGACAAGTCTTCCATGATAGCCGTCGCGTGGCTTTTGGACATGTCAACGAACTTCTCGAGCTGCTGCTGCATAACTTCCTGCTGATCTTTCATCGACGTTGCCACTTCTTCACGCTGTCCACGCTTTTGGGCATCATCTTCAGCGAGTGATTCAGTAGATTGTTTTCTACGAGCTTCGACAAGGCCTTGCAGTGCGTTCAGACTCGTGACCAAACCATCCAAGTCTGTTGAATGAGCATTTTGCAGCTCGTGCAGAGCGTTCGACACGTCATGAAACGTGCTTTCTTGACTCTCTTTGTGTTTCGCTAGTCGCTCCAGAAACGAATTAATCTGGGACTGCGATTCACTACGATACGAAGTTGCCAGCTCTGTGTTGGCTTCTTCTGTTCGCTGGGTATTCTCTACAATCAAGAAGGAACAAACATCAAACATTAGCTAGACAATCACAATACGTCGGAAGCAGTAGAAGGACAATCGTGCGTACCAATCTTCGTCAAAAGCTGGGCGGCCCGTTTTTCACTGGCATTGTACAACTTCGCAGCAGTCGCTCCGTTTGCAAGTAACACTTGCTCGTTGTCCTGAAAGGCTTTCAGCACGGCCTGTGCTTGTTGCAGTTCCTGATTCGTTTTCTCCAGGGTCTTCTTTGTGGAGGTAAGTTCGGCTTCCGTAGCAGCCAATTTATTGCTCACTTCTTGCTTTGCAAGTGTCAGTGCTGCTACTTGACCCGCATGCTTTTCAGCAACTTCCTCGAGCTCTTTGCAAGAAGTGCTCCTCGCCTTTAGCATATCCTCTAGCTCTGTCAGCTGCACACCCTGACCGGCCAGTCGCTCTTGCATGTCAGTAAACTGCTCCAGCGGGAGGTACACGCCGTCTTTCAGTCTAGCAGCACGCAGGGCTGCGCGGAGCGTCTCGATCTCGCTTCCAAAATCATTCAGCAGTCCCGCCTTGGTCATCTTCTGGTTCAGCTCAGGCTTGTTCTTGATGTGCTTTGCGCGGAACGCATACTCCAGCGTACTAAGAGTCTCGTCAAGGCTATCAGCACAAGGAGCTAGTGTTGCAATAATCGTCGTCTTCGCCCGCCCTCCAAGTGACTCCTGCAGTAAGCGCGTAAGCTTACTATCGCGGTACGGGACGTGTGGGAGGTTATCAACCAGCGCCGTGATTACACGGCCCAATGTGAGCAAACTCTGGTTAATTGTGCCTGCCTCGCGCGCTCTGGCATTGCGTGCTCCCGAGCGACCCACACACTCGGATCCTGCAAGATCCACCAGGTTCAGCTGTCCGACACGCAGCAGATCTTCGCCTGCCGCATTGTGCTCCTTGCTGTGAATCCTAATGGTGAAAATACTATGCGAGCGACTGGAATTCTCGTTCATCAGCGTCTCGGATGTGACGCGGTTCTTGACGCCAGTATTCACCAGCTCGTACACGTGCTTGGCCGTGGTTGCCGTGACTTCCAGCAAGTTCACGCAGTAGATTCCTCCCCTCTTAGCATCCTCCATGAGTCTCAGCTTCTTGTCTGTGTCAGGGTCCAGTAGATCCTTGAGTTCTTCGTTGTAGAGCTGCAGGAAGGACACACGGACGCTAAACTCCTCCCCACTGGCCTCCAGAGCGTCGAAAATGCAGCGCACGCTGCGTGGGATGATGCCGGCCGTCTCGCTGCCCGGAGACAGATCTCCCTGCATCGTGTACGTCTTGCCCGTGCCCGTCTGGCCGTAGGCGAACACGGTGCAGTTGTAGCCCGCCAGCGCCTCATCCACCGCCGGCCGCACTACGGAGCTGAACACGTCCTTCTGCGTCGAGTACTGGCCGAAGACACGGTCGAACGTGTACGTCTTGCGCTTGACCACGGCCACTTCGCTCGAGTTGGGCTTGCACTGCACGACGGCGCCACGTCCCGCGCTCTTCTCGCGGCTGTTGAGAGGACGACAACGCACTGCCACCTGAACATTTGTGGGCGTCGGAGGCTGCGGCGGAGCGTCGTGGTTGCTGGATGAAGAGGACGACGACATGCGACGATGGTCGCTGCTAGACTCTGTCATCCCCGCTTCAGTTTGAACTTTTTCAAAAACTGGCGCGGGTTTGCGCGCTTTTGCGGTGCCCGGGATTTACATTAAACTTTACACAAATATGTATGTTTTTGAGTCCTATGATTTGTTGAAACATTTCATAATTTCAACCAATTGAAGTGGCAGTGTCAAAAATGAATCGGTTGTCGAAAAAGCATGTCGAAAACGTCTGACCTGCCGACCAACCAACCCTTTTGAAGTGGCATTTGTACTCAAGTCAATCGCCTACTTGACAGCCATGACGCAGCTCAAGGTGAGCGAGACGCTGCTGGACGGACAGAAGCCCTTCGCCGAGTGCGAGTTTGGCCTGGACCGCCGCCTCTCTAAGGCGGTGGCCAAGATGCGCTTCGTGCACCCCACGCTGGTGCAGGTGCACTGTATTCCGCTGGCGCTGCAGGGCAAGGACCTGCTGGTGCGCGCCCGCACGGGCTCGGGCAAGACGGCGGCTTTCGCGTTGCCGCTGCTGCACAAGATCCTGCAGCACAAGCAGGACGCACCCGCCAGCGAGCCGGCTGTGCGCGCGCTGGTGCTGGTGCCCACCAAGGAGCTGGTGGAGCAGACGCGTCGCCACATGATGGAGCTCATGTACTACTGCCAGGACACGGTGAGTCTGCTGGCTCTGGGCGGCCAGAGCATGAGCGTGCAGCAGGCACTGCTGCGTGACGCACCCGACGTGCTCGTGGCCACGCCTGGCCGCCTTGTGGCACACCTGGAAGCTGGCAATTTGACGCTCAAGGACTCGGTGCAGACGGTGGTCATTGATGAAGCCGACCTGGTGCTGTCTTTCGGATACGGTGAAGACATCCGCACCATTTTCAACGCGCTGCCCAAGGCGTGCCAGACGTTCTGCATGTCGGCGACGTTGAGCCCGGAGCTGGAGAAGCTCAAGCGCTCGGTGCTGCACAACCCTGCGGTCGTGAAGCTCGAGGAGGGAGCGACGGACGGAAAGCTGCAGCAGTTTTACCTGCCGGTGAAGGCTGGTGACAAGGATCTGCTGCTGTACGCGTTGCTGCGCCTTGGCGTCGTGAGCGGCAAGGTGATCTTCTTCGTCAACTCGACGGATGCGGCGTACCGACTCAAGCTGTTCTTCGAGCAGTTCGTGATCAAGAGCGCGGTACTTAACGCCAAGTTGCCTCACAACTCGCGCCAGCACATTATTGAGGAGTTCAACCGCGGCCTATTCGACTACCTTATCGCTACGGATGATAGCGTGGATCGGGACGAAGTGGGTGACGAGGACGAAGACGATGAGGAAGAGGATGAGGAGGATAGAGAAGGAAAGGATGCGGAGGAAGACGAAGAAGAGGAGGAAGACGCAGAGAAGCCTGATGCAGAATCTGACGCTGTGGAAGACGAAGATAAGGAGGACGATGATGAGGACAGCGACAAGGAAGAGGAGGAGGACAGCGAGAAGGAGGACGAAGCCATGGATAGTGACAAGGAGGAGGCATCTGAAAACGACGAAGCTGATGACGACGATGAGAAAAAGACGGTGGGCGCTAAGCGTGGACGTGCTGATGACGAAGGCTACGGTGTGTCCCGCGGTGTTGACTTCCGTGGAGTTCAATTTGTTATTAACGTGGACTTCCCGAAGAGTGTGCGTGCGTACACTCACCGCATCGGACGTACTGCACGTGGTGGTGCCTCTGGTACGGCGCTGTCTCTGGTGTCCAAGGAAAACCCCAAAGAAGAGCGTGCGCTGAAGCGTGTGCAGGCAAAGCAGCAGGCCGTCTGCTCCGAGGCAAATGACGTTATTGCCCAGCCCGCTGAACTAGCCTTCGATCTCAAGGAAATCGATTGCTTCCGCTACCGCGTGGAAGATGTTCGTCGTGCTGTTACGCGTGTGGCCGTACGCGAGGCTCAGCTGGCTGATGTCAAGAAGGAGATGCTCAACTCCGAGCGTCTGGCGGCACACTTCGAGGCGAACCCGCGTGATCTGAACATGCTTGAGCACGACAAGGTGGTGGGTTCTGCACCAGTGCAGGCTCACCTGGCGACTATCCCGGACTACCTTGTGCCTATCGAGCTGCAGCCACCGGCACCAGCACGTACCAAGAAGAAACACAACAAGCGGCAGCGTCTCGCCGACGGCAAGCGCCGTACGGATAATGACCCATTGCACACGTTCGTGGCTCCTGATGCCGATGACGACAAGAAACAGACAGTGGAGGATCGTATCAGCTATGGTAACACCGGCGTGGGCAAGAGTACTGCTGGTCGTCAGAAATGGAAGAAGCAGCACCGCAAGGGCCACTTCAACCCCAAGACGATCGCCAAGAAGAAATTCAGGATGAGCAAGGGCGCCACATATTAAGGAGCCTGAACTTTGAAGGATGGAGCGTCGGTACCAGGTATCACGGAACTTTGATCTTGTTTTGCTTGCCAAATAGATACATGTACACGTTTTTGCTTCGTTTATGGTGTGCTTCGTCTTGTGTTTGTCTACTGCAGGTTGCGATCGACTGTCGAAGCGAAAGCCGGTATCGAAATGGGTCGGCTAGTGCCAAAGTAGCGCAAAGCTGCAGGCGGTGAGTTGCTAGGCGGCACGAACAGCGCGAGACTGTCCAGATCTCCTTCTTGCTGCTGCTGGACGATTTGGAGCCAGAGTTCGTCGCCCGCAAGCTGCACCACCCGGTCGGCTGGTAGTTGTTCGTCGGGTACATCCACTTCAACTAGCGCAGAATCGGCACGAGGCTGCAGCGCATCGGCCATCATCCGCTTCCGATCGTACGCGTAGTCCAGCAGCTGCAGACTGCGCATGTGCTCGGTGTGCTCACGTTCCACGCGTGCAAGTCTTCTGTGGTCTGCCTGGGTGCTGGCTGTGGCGCGCGCTTCGAGAATCTCAGGTGGTGCAGGGAAAATGGTGCTCGTAGAAGATGACAACGCGAAAAGAGGCTTGTTGCGGCGCACCACTTCCTCACGGAGTGACCGGAAGTCGCGCGACAAAAGCAGTTCTTCCTCGGCAAGAGCTTTCATGACACATACCTCCTGTGCCCGTTGTGCGCGAGCATCCTGTTCGATTGCTTGGCAGTGCGCTTTGTGGAGCTGGTTCCAGTGACGAGTCTGGTCGGTACGAGCTATTTGCATGTCAAGTTCGCTCTCGCGGTGGTTGCGCACTTCCTCGTTGTGCACGTGGCGAGATATCATGGCCACACTAGCAGTGAACGCGCGTTCAATCTCTGCGCTTTGCTGTCTTGTCCGTCGAGCCAACGCATCGGTCTCTTTCTTCTTTCGACGTTGCTGCAGCTTGGCGTTTTTGAGCTTGGTCACCGCTGCAAGTGTTGCAGAGTCGGGTTTGTTGTGCGAACAGTACTTCGCGTGAAGAAACGCTGGAGCAGACGCAGACGAATTGAGTGAGGGTGGTCGTGGTGGTGGGTGGCGAGCGTATGCTTCGTACGAAAACGTGCTCGTAGCATCACTTTCGTGTGCGAGTTGGTCGAATGGTGGTTGATTCCCTTGCGCGGGTGACTGCTGATGATCATATTGCAGTGGTGACAGCTTCTTGAGCTTCCCTTTTCCAGCTTTCATCGCGCATTGCTGCTTCTGCCAGGTTGAAAGGCTTCGCACATGCTCGATAAGAAATGTCTCGGTAAACCAGAGCTGACACGCTTGAATGAAATCACTGACGGAGACTGTAGGCCCTACCATTGCAGAAGCAGTTGAGGGTGGCAACCGCTGCTCCCACCGACGAAAAGCGGCTTCATTCACCTCAAGGCCGTGGAAGTGTAGCAACGGCTTTATCTGCACAAGCTTCAAACGCCGACTATGTCGCACCTGCGGATCGAAAGTCACCATGAGTTTTTCGCACGCAGCCATGAATGCCAAGCGACGATTGCCAGTGCATTGCGGAGCACTTGCTAACTCACTACCAGGTGATAATGGCAAAGCGGAAGGTGGCAAAGTCGATAGCGACGCAGTTCTAGACGCGGGACTTTCGTACGCGATTGGACGCCGATCGAGCTGCTTGGCGTGCGGCAGTGGGCGTTGCAGCATTCGTTTCACTAGTTCACGATCGCGTACAATCGCTCCCAGGGTTTTGATCGCTGCAGTGGAATGGGGCTGGACGAGCGGCACGGTCTGACGGTACAGCTCAAGCATGTTGACGTCACCGTTGCGAGACCTGCTTGAGGAGTTTTCAAAGCTGCTTTCATCGCCATTATCTGCAGGGTCGTCGTCTTCATCGTCGTCGACTCGAGGCAACTGGAAGGGCAGGAGGTATTCCACTGAGGGAGACATTGACTCCATGGGCTTCTTTCTGTATCACGATTTTGGGTGCTTCCTTCTCCTTTCTCCTGTTTGCATGTAGCCATTCTGTCTGAAAATAGTCACGATGCGGTGATTGGCTGATCTTGTTGAAGTGAAGCTACATGGATACATTTGTATTCTCACTGTAGGCTTGGTGGTCTACATGTAGTCTACCAGTGTCGCGTGTTCAAATTAGCGGGCGTAATAGAGCTGGGTCGCTTAGCAGGCTGTGGCGGATTCCGTAGCACAAGTACACGATCAGCCCCACACTCAACCAGATGAGCACACCGATCCTGCAAGCAATCGATTGGCAGATGCCAAATTAGCAGCAAGATCCTGTTTCACGTGAGTAAAATACATGTAAACGTACCAGCCCTCGCCGGGGATACTCGCCACCATGAATACATTGGCAAGAATCCCGAGGCATGGCACAAGTGGCACTAGTGGGCACTGGAATGATGTTGTCAGGTCACTGGAAAAACGAACACAACACGCACTTTAGAATTATACAGCCATCACACAGTAGAACACTACCGGCAGCAACACTGCGCACCTGAGTTTGCCCAATCGATAAATGAACACGAATGAGGCGATCACCATCATCGCGAACGCGCCTTGAATCGTCCAAGACAGATCGAACACGAAAGACAGCGACAACGCGAAACACGATATCACGTACAGGAGAACACGGTGGACGACGCCAGCACCGCTGCGGCTCGGGCGCATGCGCAAAAGTAACACGCCAGCATTCACGAAAGTAAAGACTTGAAGTGTTCCACACGAAATCACGTTGGCCAGGAAACCCAGTTCGAAGACGAACGCGATGGATGCAACAAGGATACCGGTTAAGATTGTGCTGGCAACAGGCACGTGCGTCCTGTGGTGCAGCCTGGCGAAGAGTGACGGCAGCAAGCCATCCTTGGCCATCTGATAAAAAATACGAGGTTGGCCCATGAGGCAGGTAAATGCTGCAGTAGTAAGCCCGAAAATCGAGCCGAACGATACGATACGTCCAGCCCACGGTGCATCATGGAAGATGAACGCATTTACAAGCGGAACTTCGTTGCCCAGGACATCCACGGGTGCCATTCCAGTCACAACGAGCGAAACTCCAACGTAGATGGTCACGGAGATCAACAGCGAGCCAATAATTCCCTTGGGCAGCGTGCGCTGGGGTTCGTGCACCTCCTCTGCAAGACAGGCAACCATATCAAAACCCAAGTACGAGAAAAACACCACGCCAGCACCAGTCACAACACCGTGAACCCCGGCAGGCATAAATGGTTCCCAGTATGTAGTATCCACTTCAGTGCTTCCGAACACCACCACGAAGAGCAGCACCGAGATGTTCAGCAGCGTCACAAACGCATTAAACTTGGCGGATTCCTGTAAATTGCACATCATAATCCAGCGACCGTATTAGCATAATCAAAAGGAGTTGCTCGCCGACGTCTACGTTGAAGCTGGAATACGTACGTGAACGCCAGCAAGCAGGATGAAAGTACAGCAGATCACGAGAAACGCCGCCAAGATACTACACGACACACCGAGAAGCTCTGCATGCACGAGCCACTGTGGGATATGAAGACCCAAATGTTGCAGGAACAAGTTCGCATACGAGGCCCAACTCCGAGCGATTCCAGCTGCCAACAACAAAGCAAAACAACATCAGTCTATGTATTTCAACAACTAAATGGCCCCAGTCACTGCCCATTTACCTGCCGAGATACCGTATCCCAGTGTCAAATTCCAGCCAACAAGCCACGCCGCCAACTCGCCGAAGGTAATGTACACGAACGTGTATGCCGAGCCCGTGACCTTCATCCACACAAAGTTCAGTGTCTCGCACCTCTCATCCGTTCTAAAAGACTGCAACGTACAGGCACACGAGCTGCAAACTCCGAGTACGTGAGCGACGTGAAGATGCAGGCGATGCCGCTGACGAGGAACGACAGCGAGATGCTCGGCCCTGCGATCTGCGCACCCACACCCACGAGCGAGTAGACGCCGGCGCCCACCGAGCAGCCCACGCCATAGGCCACCAGATCCACCAGCGTCAGACATTGCTTCAACGAGCTGGGACCGAGCTCGCAGCGAGACAAAGGCTTCACGCGGCCTGCAGCCTCCAGGAATCGATCCATGGCGAATGGCTGCGCTGGACTTGTCTTCCTTCTGCCTTGCTGCGCAAATTGAGTCCGACTCAGATGAAACAGCTGCATAATATATTTCAACCAATCGAATGTATATATGCATGGGATTGGCTAAAATAAGTTCGTATCCAAAAAGGGGGCGTACAGTATTGTGAAATCCCCATACAAAAAGACGAGCGAAGATGGCATCGGTCCCGACGGAAGATGAGCGCACGCAGGTGCTGAACGCGTACAAGGCCAAGGTCATGGAGCACCGCGAAATGGAGAGCAGGTTCGTCGCTTTCTCTCCATATAAATTTGTCCGTCTAGAACGTGCTAGATGCTGCGTCAACTGTCATTTACCGACTGTTTTTACGACGTTTTTCGCTCTAAATCAGAGTGAAGAACATGCGCGAGAACGTTAAGACGCTCGTGAAGGAGTTTAACAAGACGGAGGACGACCTCAAGGCTCTGCAGGTGCGGAATTACAATACCCTTTGACGAGTAAGTTTTTACTGACGACGTTTTTCCGCAGAGCGTGGGCCAAATCATCGGCGAAGTGCTGCGTCAACTGGATGAAGACCGCTTCATTGTGAAGGCATCGAGCGGCCCCCGCTACGTCGTGGGATGCCGCGCCAAGGTGGAGAAGAGCAAGCTCAAGTCGGGCACGCGAGTGGCGCTGGACATGACGACGCTCACCATCATGCGCTACCTGCCGCGGGAGGTGGACCCTACGGTGTACCACATGCTGAACGAGGACGCCGGCAACGTGTCGTTCTCGAGCATCGGCGGGCTGAACGAGCAGATCCGAGAGCTTCGCGAGGTCATCGAGCTGCCGCTCACCAACCCGGAGCTGTTCCTGCGTGTCGGTATCAAGCCGCCTAAGGGTGTGCTGCTGTACGGTCCTCCCGGTACGGGCAAGACGCTGTTGGCACGTGCTCTGGCGTGCAACATCAACGCCACCTTCTTGAAGGTTGTGGCAAGTGCCATTGTGGACAAGTACATTGGTGAAAGTGCCCGTGTGATCCGTGAGATGTTCGGATACGCCCGAGACCACCAGCCGTGCGTCATCTTCATGGATGAGATCGATGCCATTGGTGGAAGCCGTTACTCGGAGGGCACGTCTGCTGATCGCGAAATTCAACGTACGCTGATGGAGTTGCTGAACCAGCTTGATGGTTTCGACGCTCTGGGACAGGTGAAGATGGTCATGGCTACGAACCGACCGGATATTCTGGATCCCGCACTGCTGCGTCCTGGCCGTCTTGATCGTAAGATTGAGATCCCGCTGCCCAACGAGGCTTCGCGCATGGATATTCTCAAAATTCACTCTGGCCCCATCACGAAGAAGGGCGAAATTGACTACGAGTCGATTGTCAAGCTCACAGACGGCTTCAACGGTGCCGACATGCGCAACGTGTGTACCGAAGCAGGTATGTTCGCTATCCGTGCTGACCGCGAATACGTTGTGGAGGAGGACTTCATGAAGGCTGCGCGGAAATTGGCGGAGACGAAGAAGCTCGAATCCAAGATGGATTACAGCAAGGTTTAAATGTGCTTGCTATTACGCGCTGTGGGCACTTCCATCTGGCGCGGGTGTACGTTTTCCTACTCCGTTCATAATGATTTTCAGAGTTGCAACCAGTTTGAAAGGCTGACCGAGTCGAGCAGAAACGAGAAAAGGGGAATGAACGCCGCGTGGTGGGCTGTATCTTGATGTCGATGGCGTTGTTGTTGTGCTATCATATTTGGTGAGATGTTGTGCACACGTTTTGCTTAGGTTGATGTTGTTCGCGCCGCAAATAAACCCTTGGGGGTTGCGACATAAATGGTTTGTATTTTGCAATTGCATCAGTGTTAGTTTGAAGGACCAGCGTCGTGTGCTAAGATGGCGTCGGCAGATGGAGCTGGCATGGAGTGCTGCGAGCTGGTAGGCCTCATCAGTGATGTTGCATACCAGCGCTGTCGAATTCTGCTCCACGAATTGCGCAAGCTTCACCCGATCTTCGTGTCGCCGCTGGAGGGGATGATGGAGGTCGAATATCTCGAGTATTTGCGGAACCAGCAAGACAAAATACCCAAGAGCAAGCGCGCAGAATTACTACGAACGACTCGGCCGATCATACTGCTGTTGGATTCTTCAAATGAAATGCTGGATGGAGAAGACGAGCTGCTTGACTTCGCAATGGAGCGGACGCAGCTTTCGAAGAACGAGCTGCTAGCTGCAGCTGCGTTCGGTGGTGTCCTGGTGGTCGGCAACGATAGTGACGGCAATGATACTGCCAGGAAAGAGTATGGTGAGAAACTGGTACTTGCAGAGGAAACGCTGGAGACAATGGCGGAAGAAGCAGCCCAGCAGGCCTTGACACGCTATCGCGAACTGTCAGGCCACCAATATGCGTTCTTGGTCTTTGAGGTGGATAGTGTGGCGCTTCCTCGAGTTGAACTCGAATTATTCCAAGACGTCTGCCCGAAGACGTGCAAGAACTTCTTAGCATTTTGTGAGCACAAGGTCCCTGATATCAGCGACGAAGCACAATATTTGGGCTACCAGGGAAACCCCGTGCACCGCGTTGTGCGTGGCGGCTGGATTCAAGCTGGTGATGTAGCTGGCAAAGGCGGAGGAGATGGACCTTGTCGGTCCCTTTACGGTCAGGAGTTTCCCGACGAGAGCTTCGGTATCTCACACAATGCAGCCGGCATTCTTGTACGTCTATAGCTTTTCACTCATTTGCAGTTGGTGCTATCGTATTTCACAAACATTGTATGCCTTTGCTCTCAGTCCATGGCAAACACAGGCCCACACACGAACGGCTCGCAGTTCTTCGTCACTCTCGCACCGCAACCGTGGCTTGACCGTCGTAAAGGTACTGCAATGTGAAGCCATTCCAGACAAGGCTACCCCCGCAAACTAACACGCGTATGATTTGCCTTTCGATGACGTTTTTCAGTTGCATTTGGTCGAGTGGTGAGCGGTTGGCGTACAATTATGACTATCGGAGGACTGGAAACTCGTCAAGAACGACCATGCGTGCCCTGCACCATTGTTGACAGCGGAAAACTTCAGTGATGGACTCGCTAGAAGCAGAAGAACTTCGGTACAAGAGTAAGCTAGTGAATAAATAATGCTTGCTATTTCACTGCGCTTATGAAAAAACGAAGGTGGCGGTTATCACCTATACTACAGCGGTTTGGCCGACGGGGGAGGAAGCTACTGACATTTGTGCCGCAGTAACACCAGGAGAGTCGACCACTGCAGCAGATGGTGTCGAGCTGTTTCTGTTGACTTGAACAAGCTGCAGGTCGTAGCGCAGTCGCTTGAGGTCCACAAGTGATCGGATTTTGTGGAACTCGAGACCAAGAGCGAGGCTCACATGCTCTTCCTCAAGTCCATCGCCAATAGCGACAAATTCTACGCCTGGTGCATTGTACTTGTCCATGATAGTTTCAAAGCACCGATATTTGTGTACTTTCGCCGAGGAGTACACGCGATCAATCGGAAAGAATGTGTCCAGTTGGTAAATGAGGCACTTGCATAACGCTGGCACGAGCTGCGTGTTTGTGACCAGCACATTCACGTTCTCCACCTCCTCCTCCTTATTGTCGTCACTGGTCCCTGTCTCCGGATGGGCTTCGGGCTGAGTGGATCCTGCCCGGGACTGTGCAGACTCTGCAATGAGTTCCAGCACTTGCCGTGCTTCGTGCAGCCAGCCCGTCGAGAAGTTGTCGATAGCTGCGATGAGAGCGCCACGGATGGCAAACCACTCACTGTTCGCATCATGCAGGAAGTCCACGTGTCCACGACGTTCGTAGATCTCACGGATACGCTCGTATCTCTCCTGTACACTTGGTTGCTGCTGCTCGGGCACGTTACCTTGCCTCGAACCAGCAATTTCGTTCTCAGTCGTGTTCCCAGCTACATGCGCGATATGGTCCACATCTGTATCATGCAGGTCACTGAAGAAGAAGTGTCTCTCCAGCACGGCCAGCAAGAAGGTCATCATCTGTTCACCGAGAGCCACTCCAGGTGCCACCTCCTTGCCATGCGTCTGGGCGAACGTACCCGTATACAGCGAGGCAAAGAGCACCAGCGTCTCATCCAGGTCCCAGATGAACACGCGTCTTCGAACGCGCGGCTTCGTCGGACTGTTAGCCTTCAGCGTCTCGTCAGGCGTCTCCTCGTTGCTCTCTTCCTTGTCCTTTTCATCTCCAGCTTGTCCTTCGTCTGTCTCCTTGTCATCCTGTCCCTCATTCATCCCAAAAGTCCCAGCTTCACCCCTTTCTCCAGTCCCCGACCTCTGTCGTTTTAAGGGACGTGAGGCGTAGTTCTCGTCGCCTCCATCATCGACGTCTCCGTCGTGGGCATCTCTCTCGTCTCCACTATTGAGAAACTCGTTTTGGCCTTTCTCCAGTCGACTCGGACTCTTCTCAGCTGGCGCCACGACTGCCTCCAGTCGCTTGGACGGCAGCAACGTCAGCAGCAACGCCAGCAGCGTGGCCCACAGCCGCGTGCGCCACTCGAGCGTCTGGCGCTGGCGCTGCAGAGCCTCCATCCACTGCAGCCCCAGCATGATCGTCACGGCCCCGCAGAGACTCACGCCCACCACTGGCAGCAGCACCAGCTTGGCCACAGCGTCCCCCAAGCGCGCACGTAGCGCCGCCATCATCAGCTGCAGTGCCTTGTTCCTCGTCGTGAGCTTCAGCGAGTGAGCTACACGCGCCTGTGCGCCGGTCCTCGCCAGCATAGCTCCAGTTTCGAATGCCAGTCTTGACAATGCAAGCGTCACTGTCCAGAACTAGGAAGAGGCTACAACCACCGAAACTACTCTTTAGAAGAAAAACAAAGACAGGTCCTGTTTGATTTATCGCGAGTTTGTACAGTTGGTGGCTGAAGTGATGTCCTAAGCACCAGTAATAGTTGAAGTGGACTCAGTCAGCATTTTGATGGACGGCTCGTCGGTGTGAGAGCGGGCGATCCGATACCAATTGTCTGTCGTCTTCAGCTATGCGTCATGAATCTACATGGTACATTGTACAACAACCAACGAATGCGAGAGGATGAGCGTTTACTACCGCATGGAGGTCGGGGCACAAATCAATACAATATGATCCAGGTCCCAATTGCTTCAGAACTTCATGCCCGCTCGAAAACGTTGAAGAAAGCATCAAACGCAAGATCCATTGGCTGAGGAGCCACGTACCGCAGAGGAGAGATCGCGCCATTGCTGCAGCACCAACGGCAACTGCTGCGTCTCGCTCGTCGTGTGGTTCGGTACGTCCCTGGACAGCAGCAGCAACACACCGTCGTTAGTTCGCGCTGCATCGTACGGCAGCCAGCCAGCCAGCTTACCACCACGTGATCTCATCGAAATGATCTTCGACCTCCCAGATGCGGCCTTCGTCGTCTGGGTGTCGCGTGCCACTATCTTCCAACACGAGCCCTGTACGACGTCCCAATCAGCACGTCACACTTAACCCACACTAGCGGCGTGACAATTAACTTAACGACGCACCGGTGAAGCCTATGGGCGCCAACGGCAGCTTCTGACCCTGCAATTGGATGCCGCGGAACTCCGCCTGCAGCATATTATCGTCGCCTTTGCTGTTCTTCTCCATCTTAACGTCCTGCTCCTCCGAACCCGGACCGCCGTGGTCTGTGCTGTTGCTGTTGCCGTCGCCGCTCTGCGGTTGGAAAAAGGTCTTTACGGCCGCCGACCCGTTAAAGTGGATGCGGCATGGCAACGAGTGCACTCGCTCCTCCGCCGGCGGCAGCGGACAGCGCGTCAGACACACGCGTACGGTACTCGAGGCGTCGTTTGCCATCTTGAAAATGCAATTTTAGCGGGAAATGCATTCCCGCCAAAACCAGTATAAGAATTCACAGGATTGCGTCAAGTGATACGTACACAACGCTAAATAGCAATGGATGCGGTAGGTCAAAGCTTCTGGATGGCTCTTACTCTGTTGTCTTAGACACTTATGTTGTCTCTCTCTACTCGTTCTCTATGTATCGTTCGTTGCGTACAGCAGGCAAATGGACCCGTGAAGCGCTCGCGCGATGAAGCAAGCAAGCTGCTAGGCGAGAAAATGCTACAGGTCGGTGGACAGTTGAGGAGTTCTGTAGGGTTAATTGCAATCGCTAACCGGACGGGCTAATGGACTGACTGACTGCAGGGCTGGACGATGCTAGGTGCTAGCTGTCCCGTTGAGGACTGCTACACGCCTCTGATGCGCAACAAGCAGGGCAAGGTGGGACAACGCGCAGTGCATACGATGCAACTTGACGCTGTGCAGCTAACACTAAACGTGCTGCGGTGGTAGATGTTCTGTGTGAGGTGTGATCAGTATGTGGTCACAGAGGAGGAGGCCAAGAAGCATCAAACAGAGCAGGAGGTTGAGGAACTTGCTGAGGCGGAGAAGGAGGAGGCCGAGGCTGAAGCTCGGTATGAGGAAGAGCGCAAGCGCCGCATCGAGCAGCAATTCTGCTTGGAAGAGCAAGCCAAGCAGGCCAGAGAGATGCAGGAGCTTGAGCAGGCGAAGGCCCAGCGGCCGACGGCGGTACACGGAGCTGGTATTGAGTGGCTGTAATGCTTTTCCCCTACAATTTTGTTTGAACCTTCGCTAACATGGCACGTCACTTTATCTCAGCAAAGCGCAAGATGGACAATGCGGTGAACCTCAGCAGCTCCGACAGCGACGCGGAAGTAAATGCCGGCCGTCGCCAAACACTCGCTGCGCTTTATCAGGTGGAACATCCGCATTTATTCTAATCGGAGGCTGGTCCTGCTTATTGCCTGGGGGATATTGCTACACGCATTTGAGGCACGAGGCTTCCAAACCCAACTCACCAGCCTCTCTTCTCGGAAATGAGTTGGTGTATTAACGTTTGCGTTGGCTGTCCTCTTGCCTGCAGAAAATGGGAGCTCTGACGGACTCGCTTTCGCCCACCGACCACAGCGAACGCCTCGTCTCCGTTGCCAAAGCTGTGCGGGAGATTGCTGAAGCCGCACAGCTTCTGAAACAGTAGTCGGTATGGAAGAGCGCGGTATCGGAATGATAATGGACCCATGCCAACCTTGAAGCAGTTGTTAAAAGTGCAATCGCCGTCATTGACTGCTTTTCATTGTTACGGACCGGTTGTTCCATTGAAGCCTTCCAAATAGTGTACTCAACGTTCAATACGCTATCTGCTCGCACCACAGCTATAGATCAGTCGTCTGGCGAAGATTTCCGAATTCCTCATCCAGCGCCTTTTGTCCCTCTTCAGCCAAGAGCGACTTTTGATCATCAGCGACCTTCGCAGGTGCCGTCTTGATGTGCGAGGTCTCTTCCACGAAGTAGTAGATGTACGCAAGACACACTGCCGCAACACCACTGAACACACAACGACAGCAAGACACTCGTCGGTAACAATCCTCCACACCAAAGCAGCCTCGGTAATGTTGGTGACGCGTACCTGAGGATTAGATAGAGTTTGGCTATGCCATTCTTCTCGGGATTGGAACCGCGGCCCAAAAAGCTGATGGCAGACAACGTGTACACAGCAATCAGGATGTTGCAGATATAGCTGACGACCATGTAAAACGCGAACGCGCGAGAGCGAATGTGCACAGGCGTAATGTCTCCTAGCATGACCCTGCACAGTGTTAGCGACACATAATGGCGTGAACTTACATGTTAACCCGTCAAAGATCAACAATCAAAACACAGCGACGACGTACCATACGACAGCGCCAAGACCGACAGCGAATCCACCAACAAATGTGAGCACTGAACTCACAGCTACCATACCCTGCACGTCAAGATTCTCGTTGAGGTAGAGAAGTGACCAGCTAAGCACTCCTAGTGCGATGATCATGATGGTAGTCCCCACGATCAGCAGCGGTCGCCGGCCATACGAGTCGACGAAGCGCACCGATATGATAGTAACGCCCACGTTCGTAAAACCTACGACGGCCGTGGCGAAGAACGGGTTGGTCACTCCTGCAAAGTGGAAAATCTTGGCCGAGTATAGCATCACCGTGTTGATGCCCGTCATAGCCTGGAAGAACACAAGGATAGTGCCTGTCACCACGATTTTCTTGTGCGCAAGGAGGTGCAACCAGGCTACGTGAGGCTCGTGCTGGCGGTGCTCCATCACGCGGGCGATTTCCTGTGCTTCTGTTTCAATTGCAGCCTTCTGGTTGTTCGGGCGCAGAAATACCAGCGTCGCACGGCACTCGTCACGTCCACGGTTCTTCATAAGCCACCACGGACTCTCCGGCACGAACGATATGCTCAGACACTGCATCAACGGAGGCAGGATCATGAACCCGTTGAGATATCTCCAACCCGAAGGCACATTGGAGATGATACAGAAACCCAGCACAGCGGACACCAGCATGCCAATCGTCAAACTGAGCTGGTGGAGCGACGTGATTTCGCCACGCGAAGCAGCGGGCGAGATCTCCGTCAGCAGGATGGGCACCGTGTTGGTCACGACGCCCGACGCCAGCCCCACGAGCAGTCGGCCGGCGTAGAGCTCGCATTTGGAGGTGGCGAGCGCGCAGACGGCGCTTCCAACAATGTACAGCACGTTGTTGCCCAGGATCGTCTTCTTCTGGCCCACGCGAGCGCCTACACCGCCCGTGGTGAGTGCCGAGAGCAAGCAGCCCATTACCACAAGCGCCGTGGCGAGCTCCTGCTCCTCCGTGCTGAGGTTGATGTCCACGAGCAGCGACCCCACGGCGTCTGGCACGAGGCAGACGTTGAGTACGGCGGCGCTGAAGCCCCACATGAAGGAGGAGATGGAGATCAGCCACGCCGCCAGCCGCAGCTGTCCCGTGCGGCCGCATCCCACGGGAGACCCCGCAGGCGCGCTGCTGCTGCTACCGCCGCCACTTCCGCCATCCTTTGCCTTTGTTGCCGTTGGGGACCGACCACCCACTCGCTGGCGCTGGCGCTGAGGAGAAATCGGCTCAATCTTGGGCAGCAGCTTCTCCCTGATGTCGACGTGGGCCTCCATTACGACTTAAGACTACACCTTCAAGATCCAAGGCACGCCACACCAATTGAACACATATATGTGTGCACATTCATGTATTGATTGGTCCATGTCAAAGCATAGCCAGGGCATGTCCACCCAAGCACCATCATCGACGGACCGCCATCGATAAACATGGGCCAGTCAACGGCTGCGTGTCTTTGTGGAGGCCGCCGTCAGCGTTAATGGCATTAACTTCATTTAACTTAATGCTAAAACCTTCTTCGACGAGTTCGTCGCCGAGTTCGTAAGGTGCCTTCGCAAAATTCAACGCCGTGAATACGGTAGGATCCCATGGGTACCGGTACTGTACTTACTGCATTGCTATTATTTCGCTGATCGAACGGCGTGTTTCACTACAAAAAAACGGACAAAGTTCATGATCGCAAAGTTAAGCAAAATTTGCTAACCCACCGAACGGCATGAGTGGATTTTCCATCTCCAAAAATAATCGCACCTCTGCAAGCAGATACCGGTGGGCGCGTTCGCCAAAGAACCCTCACGACTTTTAATCACCTTGCTTTTCGGTGCGATGACGCCGCACACTGCGAAGGCCATGTCGAGACAAACATAATAGTCTTTTCAGTCACAGACCACCATGCAACTGGCAGTTTTGAGCCTCACACACGGCTCAAACTGCCGGTTCCAGTGAGAACTGCCCAGGGAGCAGGCGAGTTCTTGAGAAGTGCATTTCACTGATCCTATCATATGGCATATGGATACATGTACGGTGTATTCGTCGACAGCAAATGTTGAAACTGTTTTAAGTGAAAGTGAAACATGACTAGCGCAATGGAACTAACTCCCAGTGAGACCAAAAATCCCGTTTTATCCTAAGGATTCGTAGGATAAACATTATTTTATATTGATCGAAGTATGGTCTCCCGACTATTTTATCCTAGTAATTTTTGTCCTTCCAATCCATACAAGACAATACAATTTATTATCCACATACAAAATTTGAGATAAGCGTGCTAGGATAAATTTCACTGGGGTTAAAGCTTGCGATTCCTTGGCATGAGTCGATGCACAATCGCGGTTAATGCGCTGTTGTGGGCTCTCTTGAGGTACCCCGCCGGCACTAATGCCGTTGCCCAGTATGTTCAACTCGAAACCGCTGCAACCCCTGTTATTATAGTTATTACCGGTATTGGCCTACGCACGCCAGCATCTTCCAACGCCTATATCTGGGCACTGGGCATCTCGCCGCCGCTGCGACGGGTGTTGAAGCTGGCTGGATGAGTGACTTGCGAACTCGAGGCCCAATGTACAATCGCACGGAATCCGTGACGGATAGGGTGAACGCGTTAGTGTTGGGTTGCATGCTCGCCGCCGCTGGGAATCAATCGAGCGATACAATTGTATCGTACACTCGAGCATACATTTTGCTCAATACACAACACCTATCATTCAGCTGCTCTAAAGTTGCCGCGGTTTCTTTGTGTTCTCCGCCCCCTGTCTCCTTCACTACAGAAAGCAAGTCAAACGCGGAAGCTGGGGTCAGATCACTTCCCCGAGCCCTTGCGCATCTCACTGGCTCGATCTACCCTATCTGCGCTCCACTTGATTCGCCGAAAAATGTTTGTACCGATAATACGCCAATCCGTGCGCGGTGCGACCGTCAGGAGCAAGCAATCCAGCGGTCCGCGGAAGACGCTAGAACGCAAAACTGCGAAGAAGCGAGAGAGAGAAACAGGAAAACAGGAACACTACTATTGAGGCTCTAACCCGACAATGTGCCGGCCGATAGAGTCCCGCGATTCGCTGGGCGCCATGGGCCCTGCCGCCGTCGCGCTGTTCGCTGGCTACCAGCCCGCCGCAGGAAACAACAAGGCCCTGATGAGCCAGAACATCAAGGCCGTGGGCCGTGCGCCCGTTTGGTCCACCGCCGGAGACATGGGCTTCAGCGCGGACGGCATGAACATGCTGAGCATGGCGGCGCCGCCCCCAGCGCTGCCCTTCGTGTCCTTTCCGAAGAAAGACACCCTACCGACGATTCCGTGGGGCGCCGCCGCTCCCACGGCCGACCTCTTGAGCATGGGTATGCCCAGCGGCCAATTCGCGGCTGTCCCAGCCCCCTCGGAGGTCAAGCCCGACATGGCGCAGCCCAACTTCGAGGCCCAAGAGCTGGAGGATCTGCTGGACTTCTCGATGCCCGGCGACTTGGAAAACGTCGGCAAGGATAAACCCGACCTCGTCAATCTGGACGACGGCTTCGACGGTACGGAGATGTCGATTCTATACAGCTTTTTGGTGGATGCCCCCGAGGACAAGTCCAAGAAGGCTGTGGAGGTGGATGACGGCATCCTGAACTTGAACGTGCTAGCGGGATCCCCTATCGAGGGACTGATGGAGTCGCTCGAGGCCGACTTCACGGACACGGAGCTCATGATGACCCCGCGTCGCCCGGAGCCCCACATGGTGGATCCCACGGCCATGAAATGCCCGGGTGAAGTCAAGAGCCGCCGTCTCTGCAAGAGCGAGGGATGCTACAAGCGCTCGCGCTCGAACGGCTTGTGCATTTCGCACGGTGGCGGTCGTCGCTGCGCTGTCGAGGGCTGTGACAAGAGCTCGCAGGGAGGAAACCTGTGCATTCGTCATGGCGGCGGCAAGCGCTGCAGCCACGAGGGTTGCGACAAGGCGGCTCAATCGAACTTCCTGTGCAAGGCCCACGGCGGCGGCCCGCGTTGCCAGTTCGGTGGCTGCTCGCGCAGCTCGCAGGGCGGCGGTTACTGCCGCTCGCACGGTGGTGGCAAGCGCTGCATGTTCGACGGCTGCGACAAGGGTACGCAGCGCGGCGACTACTGCGCGCTCCACGGCGGCTCACGTCTGTGCGAGGTGCCAGGCTGCATGCGTAACGACCGTGGTGGAGGCCTCTGCGCCACCCACGGTGGTGGCAAGCGCTGCACTATGGACGGATGCAACAAGCCGTGCCGACGCAAAGGCCTGTGCTCGGCACACCTACGCCAGTCGGAGGGTGAGAAGGAGTAAAGGAGGGGTCGACCAAGTGGAAGTCGCTCCGCCCTTGAGGAGGAGTAATGGTGGGGCGATGCCAGGAACGACGCAGGAGAGGAGGAGAAGGGAGCTGGGGGAGGAGAGAGGCTGGAGGAGGAATGGAAGTGGAAGGTGGAAGCTGGCGGGTCTAGTGGCGTTGGAATCTTTTGTTGCTACTTAGCCTCGGGAATCGTGATGCGCGCATCTCCTTCGCCTAGTGGAAGAGGGAGTTTGACTGTTTGGCGAGGCGTGCGTGCGGTGGATGGTTGGTTGGTAACCCGGGGATCGATCGAAGCTCGAGCCGCTGAGTTGGTTCTCTGTCTCGCGACAGAGAAGAACTTTGGCCGAAGGCAGCAGAGGAGGCTCTGCATTATTCATATGGTGTATAATTGGCTTGGCGGTTGCGTGAGTCCACGCGGCGCGTCGCGACGAGGGAAGGCCAAAAGTCATCAAACGGTGGAGTTGAGCTGCAGTCCCGTCCAGTTTCCAGAGGTTGAAGGCTGGCGAGATCAAGGAGGAAGGAAGTCGGAGGTGTGTCAGCTCGGCGAGGGATGGGTAGCAGGGCCCTACTCGAGCGGTGCTTTGGTTCTTTTCCGTTGGCGGTGCGGTCGCAGCGCGAGGCCCGTCAGCTCTTCTTTATTTACAGCGAGGAGATGTAAGACTAATGCCATTTTGACCTTTTGCAGTGAGGGGGTTGTGAGGTTCCAAGTCTTATATACAGTAGCATTTCTTTAGTTCTATATGTCTGTCATGCATCTTTGTGTCTCGACTTCCGCCATGGTCGACGCAATGCGTTTGTCTGGTCGAGGAAGGCATCTACATGTACACGATCCATCTTCTAGAAACGCTCTTTACAGTGCAGTACTGCCCAAGTTGGCAGTTCTGCCGCCTGCGTGGGTGCAGGGTCAGCACGCTGCTCAATACTCACAACAGCGTCGAGTCTCTACTACCTGGAAACATTCAATCAAGGAAATGATCGAAATGGTTTTCGCTGTCCAGCTATCCTCTGTCACTAAAGTGAATTGTGCTCCGTTTTAGTTGCATTTTACAAATTTGAGTTTGTTATGGCGGGGTCGGATGCTGACGACGCGATGCCTCGCGCCAAGCGGTTGAAGCTCCTGCGCGAGGCCAAGGCCCGCAAGGAGCGCGGTGAGGTCGCCAATGGAGAGACAGGCGCTCTGGTCACTGCAGCATTGAAGCCCGCGGCGAACGAGCCGATGGAGGAGGAAGAGGTGCAGCCGAATGAACAGGAGGACGCGGACATGGGCGACGAGAGGACGGGGGACCTCCTAGAGAAGATGGCCCAAGTGCAGGAGGAAGACACCAAAACCGAAGATGAGAGCGAGGACGAGCTACTAAACCTCGCGCCCAAGCGCGCTAACTGGGACATGGAGCGCGACATCGCGCCCATGCTTCGCAAGCTAGAGAAGCGCACGCAGCACACCATTGTCGAGATTTTGCGTACGTTGGCGTTGATCGACTTGTACTACGATGTTAGGAGAGAGTGGTGGTCTAATTATCTGTGGGCTTTATGACAAACACAGGCGAGAAGCTAGCAGCAGAGCAGCAGGAAGAAGATAGCGACAATGACGACGAAGAGGACGATGACGACGAAGAGGCCGAGGAGGCCGAGGAGGTAGACGAATAGCAACATTTGCCAAGTGCAATCCTATGTACTATGATATAGCGCTCTAGTGTTCAGATTTGCCGTCTTGATGCAAAGTCAGACACGTAGTCATCAGGCGTTCGAACACTAACTAAGAGGGGTGAACGTTAACATCCGGGCGTACGTTTTCAAGCCTTGTCCTTCTTCTGCTTTTTAACCTTCTTCTTGTCGTCCTTAGATCCGTGCTTGCGCTTCTTGTCCTTCTTCTTGCCGTCGCCCTTTCTCTTCTTGTCTTTCTTCTCATCGTCCTTGTGGAACTGCTTAAGCTTCTTGTAAATTTGTTTGATCTGCTTGGAACGATGAAGCACCGCTTCTTGACCACCTTTCTCCTTTTCTGATTTCAGCGCTTGGAACGCCTGCGTAATCTGCTTCAGCCGACCAGACACCTCGTCAACTGGTTGCTCCTTTGAGAACTTGCTGTGTTTGATGTAATCCAGGACATCATCGTTCGTGAGTCCGCAAGCCTTCTCGCCACTGCTAGCAGCAACTTCATCCGTCACATGCCACAGCGCTGCAAGCGCCAAGTATGACGGGTAGTGCAGCAGTGGTAGATGCGTGAGTAACATGTCGTTGAGCAGCGCGGTCGAATTGGCGTGCAGCTTTTGCAGTACCGTCGCAGGTAGATCCTTACTTAGCCCTTGCTTGGCGAAGGCACGGAAGTCATCCAAAAAGCCCAGCAGCGCACGGAATGGATGGTACATGATAAGCTGGAAGCGTACTCCCTCTAGCAAAATCATCTCGTGGCCAATGATGAACTTGTGGTCCACATGGAGCTGGTCGGCGACTGTATCCACCGACATGTACTGCTCCTCAACCTTGCCAGCCACGTAGATGGCCGTCGGGACGAGATACTTCGGGTGGAACTCCATCACACTGTTGCTTAGATAGAATCTCTTGAACAGCAGCATGGCACAGCACTTGACCTTGTCCGATGTGCGCAAGAACTGGGCACTGCAGCTCTCTTGGATCTTCTCCTCGTAGAACTCTCGGAGCAACACCTCCTGCTCCGGGCTCAGGAACTCCAGCAGCGGCGTCAGCTGTAGATTAGCCTTCTCCTCCACCTCCTCCAACGTCGACAGCTCCACATCCACCTCATCGTTCCAATCGAAGGCGTCGCGCACAGCAGTAGATGAGCGCGGCAGCAGCGCCGCAAACGACCGCGCCTTGCGGCTGCTGGCAGCAGGCGCTTCTGGTTTCTGGGCCTCCTCCCGCTCCAGGCGCAACGCGCGCTTGGTCTTCACATGCTGCAGGCGACGCACACGCGCCAGATCCTCCGCTGAGAAGACCCAGTTGTTGAAATGCGTCGACGTCGCGAGGTACGACATGCTGCTTGAGCTGTTGAGTGAATGCTTCAGACGGTATGATTTTCGATAGGATTCACTCATGACCTAACAAGGTTGCTTCGCTTTGGCTGGGAGACCATTTTCATCTGTACTTAGAGTATCGATCTTTTATTGCTTTTGTTCAAGTTGACATCCCTTAACCATTTCACTTGAAAATGTTTGGTTGTAGTCGGAGTAGTTTGTGGCGACTGAACGATGATGCAATTGTTCGGGCGCAGAGATCAGTCGGTCTTCGTATACTCGCTTTCACCCACAAAGAATCAATGGATCAGCTTCCGTGATGCGACGACTGTTACCCATGAGTGGAGTCTTGAGTGGCGTCATAAANTCTGATTTAAGGACATGGAAATGGTGGAGACTGCAAGTGATGATCAGTTGAACCGAGGAGCTACGTCGAGCACCAGTGGGATCAAAGTTAAGCTCGGAGCAAGTGTGGGTGAAGGTACCATGGTGTTGTTATCGCAACCTCTTGGACAGTGTGAGCTATCGTTGTACCCAATTGTATGTGGAGCTGATGTTTTTCGACGGAACCTTTGATGATGTTGCTGCGTCGGTATCAAGCCTTCTCCTTCTTGTCGGCCTTCTTCTTGCCCTCTTGCTGGTTGAGCCTTGACAACAACTATCGTATCAGGTAATCTGCTTAGATTAAGCACTATAGCAACGGATGAAAACAAATGACAAAGACAATAGTGTTCATTCCGAACGAGCTACATACAACGCATACGCTCGGGGTTGGAGAAATTTCGCCTTCCCGAACGGTCAACAGCGTTTCCCGATAAGATTTTTGCGGGTCATACACGGATAGGGTCTTGGATAGGTCCAGGAAGGATGGCCTCCCAACCAGGTGTTGATGTTGAAGTTGGTAGGACACTCGTGCGTTGCCTCACGCCTGCGGACTTACAGTAGCGACGGTACTTCGGAGGGCGCCGCTCCGCGGCCTTCCTCACCCCCTCGTGCCTTACGCTTAGGCATCGGCATCGGCTAGGCGCGGTGTCTGGGGGAAAATAATATCAAATTGCAGCGCTCGCTATGCTCGCTCGCTTGGACAGCCCTGCCTAATCGACAGGCATTGATAATCAGTGAATGTACTGAGTGAGTCTTGCGTCCGCTCGCCCTCGCCCGTTGGACCCCTACACGCCGCGCACCCTCCATGATAAGTGATATTTAACTGATACGTGAAACATCCTGATTTTTGTATTGGTCGAATATCGACCGAAACTAGACCCGACCCGTATGTTGTGATGTTGTAAACGCTGTTCGCGGTTTCTCTCAGTTACTATGTTATACTTACTCGGGGTGGACCCAACCCGTATATGAACCGTTAAAAAATTCTACCGCGTTTCCCACCTATCGACATCATTCGGCCGTATTTCAACTCGAGTTTGAATTATTAATAGAGACTTTCAACGTCGACATTATGACGCAGTGTAACATACTTTAAGTTTTGCATGGCGGCTTACCAGTGCGCTCGTGCTACGTGAAAGTGTACACCAATTATCATCGACGGGTGGCCGTCGTAAGACCGAGTTCTACAAGGATGACCGATTTGCTTAGGCAAATTTAGCTAGGTCGGTATCAACGGAGACCTCATTTCCAATATCGAGAACTTCTCCAATCTGATCTTTAATGAGAATTCGGTACGAGCGTGAAACAAACTGACCCACCCGTACTTGCAGCCACTGCACTACTTGTCCTCATCACTATCAGTTTCCAAACCAGTGTCGTTAGGGTCACAGCACCTTACGCTCCTCGGCATAGCAACCCAGAGCAATCACTTCGTCCAGGGTGCACGACGGATTTCTTCGCAGTCACTGCCAACGCGTTGACCTCAGCACTTTAGGCTTCGATTGAATCGAACACGCAAAAGGGCGAGAGAAGAGCTAAGCTTAGCCAAAGTACTCCCAAAGTTCGGCGCCTATTATACAGGACAACACCGTTCATTAGGTTCTGGGTCAGTCTTGCTGGTAGATCCTCCCGCAAGTGCAGTTCGAAGTAGGCATATCCAGCAAAAATAATGGCCAACTTGGCCATACTATCCAGTGCTCCCTTGGCGGCCAAGGGAGCTTGAATAGCATTGTAAGGTACGGTGCCAGTTTCGTGCCCATTTCGAAAGGGCTACCTTGTTTAGGCCATAACGTTTATTGACTTATCACAGCTTAAAGGTAAGCAAACCACTTTCCTTGCTCGATTCTATCACAGATTTACTGAAGTACCTAACTTATGGACTGCGGTTTTACATGTTGCTCAACAGGAACACATCTTTTACTCAAGGACCAGTTTCCTGCCACTTTTTCACTATGAGTTTGTAAGTTGTGCAAATCGCATTCTGGCGATCTGGAAGGGATAGGAAGCAGGCAGGCAACCCTGTTAATCCTAATATTGTATCTTCTACAATGTCTGGTAGAGGTTATTAATAATGAATACAATTTTGTTGCTTTTATGTACAAATATCGCTAATATAGTAGAATTATGTAGCGCTGCCATAGTTTCGTGATAGATGCCTGGACGGTTCTTCGATTCCGCCTTACAGGATAAGCCCAACTCATGACTTAAGATGGTAACTTTCACTCAGGATACTTGGGGTCGTCAGAGAACTGTAAATACGGCAGGTGACCTCCCTGATTTGAGGTTATTAATCAAAGTTTTGAAATGATAGTGAGCTCAGGCATACAGAGATATCGTATCACTTAATTGTTTTTAAAGAAATCATAAATTGACGAAACCAAGCAAGAGTTGTACACACTCAAAGAGTAGTTCTTTCCGACGGCACGGCGAGTCTCGTCAGCGTGAACGCAGCGTTGAGATCGACGTTCGTGTACTTTGACATTGTCTAGGTGGTGGTAGGCGGGGTGGCTGGGGTGCTGGTGGTTATTACAAAATGAATGTGATCAGAAATTCGGCGGAAAATATGTCTTCAACCCCATTCGGTCTAACAGGTTTTGGTGGTTACCGACTTTTAACCAAAAGATAACTTCCT